>BQKZ01001545.1:81957-99800 GCA_036244855.1 Temnopleurus reevesii
TCCCCTTCCCCCCTCTCTCTCTCTCTCTCTCTCTCTCTCTCTCTTTTAAAATTTGGGTCAGCTAGCCAGCGAGAAGTGAATACCCTAATATATTTCATCTTCCCCATCTATCTATTTATTTATATTTTCGGGGATGGGCCAGCTCTCCGGGAAAATGAAATGTAAAAGCTTTTTTTCATGTCAGTCCAGCGCGAAAGGATCATGTTATGACCGTCACCGGCTCTCCCCCAATTGGCCAATTCGGGCCTGGCGCTGCTCTAATACAGAATCCAAAACTCAAAATTATCCTTTCAGGTTCCGCTCAGATACACATCTGTCTTCATCTGCCAATTCTAATGTACATTACACTTAAATATCAATCAGTAATTACATGTCCAATGCATTGTTATTTAATGGCCTAACGGTAGTCTGGTGACCTTAAACGCCCACTGCATTGGACTTCAAATATTCATGAATGATGGAGTAATTGTACCGAATTTCCCGATTGCTTCTCCCACAAGAGCCGTGATCATCTTATATCATTTTGATGCTCCAAATTGCTCTATAAATCCACGTAAATGACACATGAGCCAATTCAAAGAAATCATATTTTAAAGGAGTGTTGATTTAAGAGCAATTTCGATATTTAAAAAAAAATCTCAAAATGATTTTTTTCTGAAATGACTCGCGTGACACACCAGTCTCCGTGGAACGTTTTGAATAGAGTGACTAAAAATTTGGAGAACGCAAAGGACCTATTCGCGTTTACCTGCAGATGCCATCTTTTCCAGAAGGGTTGCGTCCTTTGTCACTTGTTCACCCTTTTTGTCAGTGAGTGCAGTTTTAACGGTGAGAGCAACCAGTCCTTCCGAAAGATACCTAACGACGTCCCGACATTCTAAAGTGATATGCTAATTTAATCCACATCTAAATTCAAATTAAACTTTCCATCCAGATTAATCCCATAATCTATCAGACGTGAAGCGGCCGTCAGGGGATCAATTTGATGAAATGACAGCGAATTGTTGTGGGAGCTTCGCAGATCAAGCCGCATTAACCTAACCAAGTACTACATTAACCCGTGATGAATTAATGCCTGTTTTTCGATAGCCTCGCATACGTATTACCTTTCCCCAGTAATACCGCGCGACATTTTCCGACCCACTCCCGCGCGCGCTTTTTGCATTTTGGCGCGAAAGACGAGAGAAAGTGGACATTACGTTCCAGTCTGGTCGTCTGCTGCGGCGGATTGATAATGCGAGACGGTCGAGGGATTTGTTTACGGTGGATGACGACTCGGGATGACATCGGATTGTGTTGTTGACAAGTAAAAGTAAACAATCTGCAAAGTGTGATGAATGATGATTGGAAGGAAAGGATAATGCGCTAACGACATGTGCGATAATTTGACGGATGGTTTAATGTCGATGTCATTGGGGTTTTATTGAATGCTTGTCGGAATTGCAATGGATGTTTGTGAATCAAAGTCGGACTACTAATTTAATGGAATATTCAATCAGCTAATGACACTGCCTTCTCCACTATCGTGTAATTGATAAAGGTAGAACTTACGTTTTTTTTTTAATTTCTTAATTAATTTCTTTTTCGTTTTAGAATTTTTTATAAGTATTATTGAAATGTATTCATTGTAATATCGTTCATCTTGATCTAAAGGTGTTGTCACATTTTTATAATTTGTGTTTTATCATTTTGTATTTGGCTATTCTTTTTTGTATTAGCCATTAACAGATAACAGATAAAACCATTACAAAAGACTTTTCTTAAGCATATCTAAATTTTCAATTAATGCAAAGAATTAATATAACAAACATTACATTTAGTTATTCCATAAAATGCAAATAGAGAATAATGGTGGTGTATTAAGAAAAGGTGAAATTTATAAGTAAATAATATTTCATTGTAAACAATCATTTTAATTACATTGGCATCGTCCTTTGTTGTATTTTGCCATGTTTCATAGCTTCATTTGTAATGTTTAGTTGACAGTCGTTAAAAAGGAAAATCCCTACGATATTGATGTGCTGTCAATGAATGAAGAACAATAGATGAAAAAAAATATGAAAGTTTTCACCACTGATAGGCATCTTTGAGTTGGCAACTTTAATATCTTCTGTGATTGCATCATGGATAACTTCGTGTTACTTGAGGAGCAACACGTTCCGTCTATAGCTGGAGGGTCACCCCGTTTGTTCCAAAAAGCCCCCATGCAGTAGGACGGGAAAGTATACTGTGAAAAAGAACAGTGCCGAATATTGGCTTAATTAAGTTATGTTAAGATTTTGTTAGTATTTATAAGTCCCTGCTAGTCTGAATAGTTTCTTTTTAAATGGAGTCAGTTATTATTTTACATTATTTGATTAAGTAGCTAAAAAGCATAAAACTTTAGCCTGTTCTGGGACTCGATTCCATAACCTTCCGATTACAAGACTGACCCTTCACCATCCAAACCACTTACCCGATTGAGAATCATTTTTTCTTCCATCGCGTACAATGTTAAGCAAGAGAGGCAGTCATTGAATTGAAACATAACATACAGATGAAACTAAACTTAGGATAAATATCCATCGTAAATATGTTTCAATGTGTGTACTGCAGAGATACGATTGATATCTAATTAATCGGATCTCATTTATGTTACAACCCATTGTGTTGCTCCTTCGTTAATATATTTTTTTTTAAAGCCAGATTCTAAATGGTTAAATATCAATGGTTGATAAACTAAGCTGTGAAAACATTAGGTCTCGAATTGAACATTTAGTGTTTCACAAAAAGCTAAAATGCAACATAGGCACACAGACTGTGCATGAATAGAGCGGCAGTGGTACACTTTATTCAAATTCCATAGATATATTGATAGTGCCTATAAATCTTCCATCTTTTTTGTATCATACGTTGAATATTTTATAAATCTGAATCTATAAAAACATAGGTCCGACAGTTGATATGATGAATTTGTTATCTTCAGTTGTTACCATGCATTCCCTTGTTACAATATTTGCGTATATTCAAAACATAGAGATACTGGTTACTATAAATGTAGTACATCGATAACAGTGATTCTGATTTACAAAATGAAGTATCAAATGAAATTTGCGATCTGACAACAAGCCAAAAGTCTAATATTATCTGCAATTGTCGTGGTTGTACATTCTTTTGCGTGATACACTATCACACTGGACATTATATCCGGCGGATCGGATCAAACGGAGTCCTAGCCGTTCCAGATAATAAGTTCATGAATCTTAGCTTGCGGATAAAGATCCGTTTGAAGCTTACTAATCTCGTTCTCGTAAACTACTTAACCGATATAAATCTGAGACGACCCAATTTATGCTTAGGTCACACTACNAAACCCCCCCGTAGATCCGCCACTGAACAGATAAAACATATAAAATCATTATAAAACACTGTTCTAAAGAATGGTCAAGAATATGTCAGCATATCTAGATTTTCAATTCTTTGTTAACCTTTTTTCTTCTATTTTTTTTATTTTCTCCGCGCTAAGGGACATAATTTGTGATAAGCGCGTTACAAATGCTGTTACTTATCATTATTGTTATTAGTTCATAAGTTAACAATACTTCATTGTAAACAATCATTTCAATTACACTGATACCGTCCATTGATGTATTTTTTCTCATGTTTCATAGCTCATCTTGTCATGTTTATTAACAGTTGTTAAAGGGGAAACTCCCCAAGATATTGATGTGTTCTCAGTGAATAAAGAAAAATAGATGCAAAAAGTAATAGATGAAAAGTTTAGCTAAATTGGATGATCCGTCCAAAAGTTTTCATCACCACAAATGGGCATCCTTGAGTTGGCAACTTAGACATGTTTTGTGATTGCATCGCGGATAACTTCGTGTAACTGGGAGAGCAACGCAGTTCTTGGTAACATTTTATCACTTTACGTCTAATTACAGGGGGTCGGTGGGATCCCCCATTTGTGTTGTTCGAAGGGTCCCAGTAGCGCTGAAAAACACTGTAGCAAAAAAAAATGAATGCCGCATTTGCTGAATTATTTTATAAAAAAAACCTTTTTAATTTGTTCGAGTATTTGTAACTTCATTTTAAAACGGATGTCATATATACCCACTTTAGGTTTGCTTGTGGATAGACGTCTATTTCAAGTTTTACTTATCTGAGAATAACTCAGAAGCTTGTGAAAAGTATACATTAAAGTCATTGTATAGCATTGTTTTTTTTTAGAAATATCAACTGATCCTTAATGCTACTTTAATGATTGGTTATGTTAATAAACTAAGCTGCTAATATAAGGCTTGAACATGTTGAAAATCAACGTTTAGTGCTTCAAAAGGCTAAAATTCAAAACATGACCTACATAGTCACACTGTGCATGAATAAAGCATCCGTGGTACACTTCATTCACTTTTCATTGATATCTAGAAAGTGACGGTATAACTTTTTTTTTGCATTCCTTGATGTTTTTGTCATCAATCTGAACATAGGTCAGACAGTTTGATGTGATGACTTTGTTATCTTCATTTGTTACCATTTATTTACTATACTTGTATTTAGAGATCGATAACAGTGATTTAATTTGCGATCTAATAACGCGCCAAAAGTTATCTGCAGTTGTCGTGGTTGTACATTTTTTTTTGCATGACACACTATCACACTGGACATTATATCCGGCGGATCGGATCAAACGGAGTCCTAGCCTTTCCAGATAAGTTCATGAATCTTAGCTTGCGGATAAAGATCCGTTTGGAGCTTACTAATCTCGTTCTCGTAAACTACTTAACCGATATAAATTTAAGACGACCCAATTTATGGTTCGGTCACACTTGATTGAATGTCGCCGTACTGGTGATGAATACAGTCAAACCTGTCTACAGAGGCCACCCCAAGGGAAACAGAAAAAGTGGCCACTGTAGACAGGTGGCCTCTATAGACAGGTTCAATAACATGCATTATCAGCTGGAGGGAATCAATTTAAGTGGCCACTATAGACAGGTTTGACTGTACTCTTACAACGTAAGTGATTTTCATAGCACCTACGGATGCTTGTATTGAACGGCACCAACCGTGCTAGTTTTCCTGCACTCTAAATGCAGGTTTTCATAAACCTAAAGTGTTAACGTAGCACTTAGAAGCGTTGAAAGTACATTAGAAATGCACAAAAATTAGTTCTTTTATATCACTATCAGGACAGGATATTCTGTTTGAAATCAAAATGTGTAGTTATGCACCCCAGATCATCTTGAAAAGTGGTTAACAATTTAAATACACTGCGTTATTTTTGCATGCATTTTCTGAAGAAAAAAAAATGTCTGAGCGTTTGTGTGTGTGTGGGGGGGGGGGGGCAGGCCCCCAGGGGTTCTGCAGTCTCTAGTGGTTGATTTAAAATTATAAATACTGACAATGTGACAATAATGAACAATGAACGATGAAATAAAAATTACTATGTGAAAAAAACTATTCTCTGGGTTTGTCTCGTCTTCGTAAAAACATGGCATACTATTTCAGTCTTTCCCAAAGGCAGTTACCTTTTTCAATGAGGAATTCTTTTTTATGTGCTGTTGGCGGATAATAAGCAGCGGATTAGGTGTTAATGCATGAAACGTGATAAACCAGAACAGACACCCCCACAAGTTGAAAAGGTGATAAGTTACGAAACACAAGATTATTTAATTATATATACAGTCAAACCTGTCTACAGGGGACCCGCGAAGGGAAACAGAAAATGTGGCCTCTATAGACAAGTTCTATAACATACATTTTCAACTGGAGGGAATCAATTTAAGTGGGCACTATAGACAGGTGATCACTATAGACAGTGGCCACTATAGACAGGTTTGACATAGTCCCAGGTAGCACTCCCAGACGCTCACATTAGACCAGTTGTTATGAGTCCTTATAATTTTTATGGTGATAGACTTGACAAAGGAACAAATAGTTTAGTGTTCACTTCTGTCATGTCTGTGCCAATTTGATTTGCTAACCGCATTGTCTGTATAATGCGATTTAAAGGATGACTTTGTGTAGTTAGTGACACCATACCACATGATGGGACGAACTTTTGTCACTATGAAATATAATGGACACAGAAATTTGACAAAATAAACGATTTCCTATTCAAACACTTACATTGGCTCGTGCGCATGAAACGAATGTCCATCATATTACAGTATGTAAGCTGTGTGACAATGATGCTCGAATCCGACTGAAATCATGAAATTTGACATGGAGGTAATTTTATAGGTTGCAGATTGCAAATTTTGCAGGCCACAAGCGATCTGATCACTGAATCGGCGGCCATTTTGAAATCCAAGATGGCCGCCATTAAAAATAGTCAATAGTGGATTTCTTGACTCATAAAGGGCTTATGAAACTGAAAGTTGGTATGCAGAGGAAATTTAGGGCACTGGTTTCGAATATTTCTTACGAAAGACTTTAAGAAAGACTCTATAGGCACGACTGGTTCTTATGTTGAATGATCAAGAATTCTACGCGTACTCCAGTCTTTCTAAGTATTGCACTGCGTAACTGTAATGTAAGAACAATTTGGTGAAACAC
The DNA here is from genome assembly GCA_036244855.1 of Temnopleurus reevesii. Classification (NCBI taxonomy): domain Eukaryota; kingdom Metazoa; phylum Echinodermata; class Echinoidea; order Temnopleuroida; family Temnopleuridae; genus Temnopleurus; species Temnopleurus reevesii. The sequence continues at coordinate 88,498 of BQKZ01001545.1, forward strand.
CACCCTACGTGTTTCTAATCGGTGGGTCTTCTGCGAGCTACTGTAGAACAGGTGCGTGTAACATAAAAGAGATCGACAAATTGAAAATTAATCGTACCTTTATGGTACACGATTTGCCATAGACTTACGATTAATATTTATCGTAAGTTTAATTGCATTTTTTATGTTACAGGCCCCAGGATGTGGAACGGTTTTATTTTGGTCCATTTTTTGTTATTTGTTGTCATATTGCGTGCGCTGTCTTTAATTCAGAAAAAAAAAACACGTTCGACTGCAATAAATAACCGCCATGAACATGACAAAATGCCTGTATATTTCCTAAAATAATAAGAGATGCTGAAATCGTCCAATTATAGTTTATGATCATGAATTGATGTTGGATAAATTGCTATTCATGTCAGTCCCTATACATTTAATTTCATGTGCGTGTTCTGATGTGGGTGGGTGCTTGATTTGTTTCGTGTCTAGGTTTTCATTGCTTATTAATATGTGCGGGGGAAAGTAAGTGACTTTTTATCCCGTATTGACATTCAAAAGGGACTTTATCTAATGGTAATCCATACCAATGACCTTTTCATAACCAGAGATTAAATACGGTTTAAAACAACAATTTATATCAAATGTCCTCTCTATTGATTTTAAGTATATATAGTTCCTTGTATCCAAAGTATATTTGACTATACTTAGAAATAAAATGAACAAAAAAAATTAACCAAGTTCAAGCTTCTGTATTTCTAATCATTATTTCAATAATGAGCAAAAATATTGTTTCATAAGAAAAAAATGAAAAGGTCATATATAATTCTCAGTAGATAAATCTTACGCCCCTGCCTTCTCTGAAACAGTTGGAGAGTGCTTTTTTCACAAAATCACACTCTAAAACATGAACGTTTAATCAACATTTTTAAAAGATGGAGGAGTGACATTCTTTACAAATTGTAAATTCGCATTTGTTTAAATGTTGGGTGCAACACTTTTCTTTAATGGTTAGATTCAATGTAAAATGTTAGTTTGCCACTTCAAAGGTTGTGACACACTTTGTGTAACCTTTTAAATGTTAATCTAACATTTAAGCTTTAGAGTGTAATGATTTATAGTACTTCATTATAAACTCTTCAACTTCTGAAATCACGCTCGACGGGACAAGACAATCAGCATTTTGAATAAGTGTGATATTTATAAAAGCAGTCCAACAATAAAGCACAAACCGACATTTTGCTATTTTGTTGAGAGATTCTCTCTATGTTTCATTGAACAGGATATTTAATTCATATATGATTACCTGTTACACAGATATTTTAAAATGATGTTTAAATTAAATTCAATTTGGTTCATATTTGCATAAAAAAGACCGTGTGAGGGTATATTCAAAAGAAAGATAACACATAAAATAGAGTGAAAATAACCGTTGGGGATTAACAAAGGTTAAAGATCCATCAAGTTTAATCCCTCGCACTTAGGAAAAGAAGTGCAAATAAATGAAACACTAGGCGCACTTTTGGGGTGTAATATTGCACCCTTTGAATGAAAAAAATCGAACCATGGGCCTGCAACATAAAAAATGAAATCTCACCTACGATAAATATTAATTGTAAGTCAATGTTAAAACATGTATTGTAAAGATACGATTAATTTTTAAGTTATCGTATCTCTTTATGTTACAGTCCCCATAAATGGTAGGATTTTGCATTCTGCAGAGTACTAAGAGGATTCGAACCGACGCGCCGCGACGCCGTTGTGGATGTAGAATTGCTTGGCTTATGCGATCGTGACACACTCACATCATGCATAAAAGATGGCGACTTACAGATGTCAAACAATGACTTCATAACATAACAGTGTTACCGATTGAGGCCGTCAAAATACAACATTTTAGCCGTTATGTGCCCTTTTTGCTGTAATATCTCTGCAGATTGCATCTTTTCGCCAATGTTTGCACCCTTTTGTGCAACTTTTTAGTGTGCTTATATAGGCTACTTGATTATAAACACAACATTACATGAGATAAGAAAATTAAATGCAATCCATGATATAACTTAAAATACATATGAGTTCGTGTATATAGTGTTTCTAGTATGTATTTGTTCAAGTCTAAATTATATATTCCAAATCACAATCAATATATTTATGCACAAGAGCTTGTTAAACACAAGGTCATTACAAGCCATGCAGGCTAAACTAGCTAGTGATGTGTGGAGACCTCCCCTGCCAAGGCCTAGCATTAATGATTTTAGTATTGGATTAACGACTATTTCCACTTAAATTACAACATTGTCCTTTTAGGAAAAGGCCAGATTCGCATGATAATTGCTTTCTTATTTTAATACCATTGATTTTATACATGGCAATGTCCTTACATCACACTGCTATTTTATTACAGTTGATGTATTTTTACCATGGTAACATTTGGAATAATGCACTACATTACACTCTTAAAATGAACTTGTTAACAATGACTAAAACTGAGTCAGCTATAGGAGCCAACTCTAATTTTAGTCAAATTTGACTGTATATTTTGTTGGGTTTGACTGAGTATCAGTCATTTCTGAGTGGATATAAGTCAAATAATTACTATTCACCAAAGTCGGCTTCTAGCTGACTACTCGTCTATCAGATCGTTTTAAATGAAGAATCTTCCCAAAATGATATTTTGCAACAGGAGCAGAGAAATATTGTGACCAGAACATAAAAGTTTGAAGAAAATAGGACAAGTAATTAAACAACACCTTATGAATTTTTAAAAATTTCAGAGCATTTTCCTATACTTCTGGAATTTGCTTCATAGAAGAGTCTACGAAAAGATAATAATTTTGCACTAGGAGCAGAGGAATTTTGTGGGTAGAGCAAAAAAGTATGAAGAAAATAGGACAAGTAATTTAAAAAAGTCATAAATTGTTAGGGATTTGAAAAAAAATGAGCAAATGAGTAAAATCATGTTGCCAATTTGATGACATCACGGGCGTTCTACTAACCATATTTTTTTATATTTATGGTTAAACATTTAACATTTCTCAATATGTATGACTGTAAAACTTTTTTGTTACGTTCATCTGATTCTCTTGCTCTTTGTGAATTGATATAATTTTGGGTAGACTCTTCTTTTAAGAGTGTAGGGGTCCCTTATCAACATTTTTAATTGACTATTGATTTTGGGCTGAGTCTGTGTGAAAATTTGCACTTAATTTCGAGTACCCAATTGAATATTTTTCTAACCATTACTGCTTGTGAATAAATATTGTCTGTGGTGCAGTAATGGGGTATCAAATGAATTGTCTTTTGACAACCCAGCTCGGTGAAATTATTGAAATAACTCTCAGTAGTTCATTTAGCTCTGCATGTGTCAAAATCATTAACAACCTTCAATAAAAGCAATGTACATCAAATGCTTTAAAAGGAAAAATTCATGATGAACGAGAAACGCAATTGATTATCCATTTCTAGTGAAGTGTTTCAACAAGAGAAGAATGCTTTCGTCCGAGACTTTCCGAGAAGTATAATTTGTTACATGTCTTTCAGTGTGGAATATTGTTTTCATCTTACCACTGTATTTTATACACTGAGAAAATAGGGTGTTCAAAAGGTGCAAACTTTCGCAAAACTGTGCAATCTACGGCAAAACCTAAAAAGGTGCGATATTGTACCCTCTTGATACACACGCTCGGCGAGAAAATGCATAGAGGATGTACATAAACTTTGAATGGTGCAATAAAGCCAGGGTAATAATGCTGCAATTGTAGAGCGCTTAGGGAATTCTCATGAAGAGTTGATAAGCGCTATATAAAAGCGGTTCATTATTATTATTGTACTTTTTGACAGCCTCAAATGGACACTGCATTATCAGAATTATGCTATGGAGTCCTCGGTTGATATCTTTTAAAGTTGCGCTCTCTTGCAACACATACCACAAAGTTTGAACGAGACTATCTCCTGTCTTTTAAAGAACACTTTAATAAATAAATAAAATAAATCAAACATGTGAGTGTTGCAAGATGGGTCAAGGCGTTGTTCTTGAATAAGCGATCTTACATCCTCCAAGGCGTTGGTTGGAATCCACTGAGCACTTTGCAGAGTGCAAAATTATACCTTTTGTGGTTGGATTTTTTCACCCGAAATAGTCAAATATTGCTCTAAAAAGTGGTTCCAGTGTTGCATAATTTTGTTTGCACCATATTGCGCCTTTATTCCTTAGAGTGTGACCGACGAATCAACTAATTAGAGACAGAAGAGAATTCCGCACAATCTTGTTTTTCAGGGCTTCAATTTTATTCTAAATGTTGTATTTTGTCACAGCGTCCACAGTCCTTGCAATGGAGCCAAATTTTTGGAATTAAACCAATAACNAAGCAATGTACATCAAATGCTTTAAAAGGAAAAAATTTCATGATGAACGAGAAACGCAATTGATTATCCATTTCTAGTGAAGTGTTTCAACAAGAGAAGAATGCTTTCGTCCGAGACTTTCCGAGAAGTATAATTTGTTACATGTCTTTCAGTGTGGAATATTGTTTTCATCTTACCACTGTATTTTATACACTGAGAAAATAGGGTGTTCAAAAGGTGCAAACTTTCGCAAAACTGTGCAATCTACGGCAAAACCTAAAAAGGTGCGATATTGTACCCTCTTGATACACACGCTCGGCGAGAAAATGCATAGAGGATGTACATAAACTTTGAATGGTGCAATAAAGCCAGGGTAATAATGCTGCAATTGTAGAGCGCTTAGGGAATTCTCATGAAGAGTTGATAAGCGCTATATAAAAGCGGTTCATTATTATTATTGTACTTTTTGACAGCCTCAAATGGACACTGCATTATCAGAATTATGCTATGGAGTCCTCGGTTGATATCTTTTAAAGTTGCGCTCTCTTGCAACACATACCACAAAGTTTGAACGAGACTATCTCCTGTCTTTTAAAGAACACTTTAATAAATAAATAAAATAAATCAAACATGTGAGTGTTGCAAGATGGGTCAAGGCGTTGTTCTTGAATAAGCGATCTTACATCCTCCAAGGCGTTGGTTGGAATCCACTGAGCACTTTGCAGAGTGCAAAATTATACCTTTTGTGGTTGGATTTTTTCACCCGAAATAGTCAAATATTGCTCTAAAAAGTGGTTCCAGTGTTGCATAATTTTGTTTGCACCATATTGCGCCTTTATTCCTTAGAGTGTGACCGACGAATCAACTAATTAGAGACAGAAGAGAATTCCGCACAATCTTGTTTTTCAGGGCTTCAATTTTATTCTAAATGTAATATTTTGTCACAGCGTCCACAGTCCTTGCAATGGAGCCAAATTTTTGGAATTAAACCAATAACTTAAAAAGCCACAACTGAGAAAACACTTCTTCTCAATTCATTTAGGAAGGGTTTTGTGGAGATTTTCTACATATTATTTTTACCTCGTGCTTTTCATTCATTCCGTTGCAATGCCAACCATTTTTGTAATTAGAGTAATTGCCAACACAAAGTGGAGAGACCCATAAAAAGCATCATGCTTTTATCATGCCTGTTGTACGTGGAGCATGTAAGGTTACACAAACTCTTAGCCAGCTACTAGTATTATACGCCAAAGTGGAAAGTAATTTATTTGCTGCGTATATCATTCAAATATGAAAATATTTCAGAAGATTTGGGTCTAAAATCAAAATTAAAACAAAATGCACTAATTTGGTGATCATGAATATCACGAATAACTAAATAGAATTTTGTATATTTCACAAATACCTTTGTGACTTGTAAGAAGTTACATTTCCCTTTAAAATTTGCCAACTCATGCACAACTACTAATACTTAACGATCGGAAAAGCGCTGTTCCAGAACTACATGATTCCATGCACACCCTCAATGGCGCGGATTCGAATCCTCTGCAGAACACTCCGCAGAGTATAAAAGTTACATTCGTTTGTGCTTCGATTTTCACCCGAAATGGTGCAACATTGCACCCAAGAAGGGGTTCCAAGTTTTGCGTTTGTTTAGTACCTTTAAATGTGCAATGTTGTACATTTATTCCGAAGGTTGTTACGCAGTCCTTGGCTATAAACGCAAATATGTGGTTAAGCCTTGAACGCTTACAAAGAATTAGATTTGTATATGTCGCATGTGGTGTAGTGTTTCTGACACTCGCCTTTCAACCAGAGGGTCGTAGGTTCGAATCCCAACCATGGCATTAATTTCCTTCGGCAAGAAATTTATCCACATTGTGCTGCATTCTACCCAGGTGAGATGATTGGGTACCTGCATGGTAGGAATTTTTTACTTTAAAAAACATATGCGCCTCATAACTGCACTGCTAAAGCCAGGGTAATAATGATACAATTGTACAGCGCTGAGGGAATTCTCCTGAAGAGTTGATACGCGCTATAAAAGCCGTTTATTATTAATATTATTATTATTATTAGATGATAAATTGTGTATGATGAGTCAGAGTGTACCAGCAAAAGTTTACACCAAGTGATTTAGTAAGTGCAAACCACACATATATTTATCGATGTTTGTATGAGTGGGAAGATAATAGTTGTTAGAAATCGGTAATATTAGTAATAATACAACCATCAATTATAATTTCTGCTTTTCTGCAGACTTCAACAGATGTCTGTTTACTACTATTTAGATAATGCGCTTTTTAAAGTGTGCATTAATCGATAATAATAAATTTTTCGTCAAAATGTACATTGTCAATTGCAGCGGTAATGATGTACTTGAGAAAACACACATTCCAGAATTAAGATTAGAAATATATCAGGGCGGATCCAAGATTTGTCAATGTAGGGGGGGGGGGAGGGGCGCCGCCGCCCCCGTTGACTGGACAATCGAAAAATGAGGGCTTCATTTCAGCTAAAAATGGAACGTTTGGTCGGGCTACAAGACGAGTGAAAGAAATCGCTGCCCCAAATTGTCGCAAATCTTGCGAATAGGGGAACGGCCTTCGCTCACTCCCTGGCCCTTCCTACGCAATTATGAAATATTCCAAGGACTAATTCATGTTCATCCGCGCATGGAATAGTCAAAATTATACCACGCTTTGCGGGGGGTGTCGCGTTCCCCATCAAGCGTGTAATAATACAATAGGGAAAACCATTATCAATAGTATGTTTGCACTACAGACCCGCATTATGATGCCTATGATCAATCTATGTACAGGCAATAAGAGATATGATTACCCAGTGTTGAATTACACAAGGATTTCCGTTCGAAACAAGACGGAATAATTGTCATTTTGACTCTCGATATAATCAGCGCTGGTCTCATACTAAAGTATTGTCACCAGGACGTATAGTTTCTCCGTATTTCGGTCTGTGTCGTACATCCTGAATAGTCTACTTTGCTGTGGAAGTAATTGTTACCGTATAATGAAGAAGCATAAAAAGGTAGGCCTAAATTAAGTTTCATTGACTCTCATGACATTCCTCAAATTGAGTGTTGCTTTATGTGTTGGTTATACTTATAGGTAACAAAAGGAATTTATATTCTGATTTGTAATCATTGATTCTATTCTTGGCAATTCCATGGATTTGTAATGTCCGTTACACTAACAGCAAGTACTTGGGCTTAAAATTTGATTTGTGTGTGACAGATGCAATCTTATTCATACGTGTTCAATTTCAATGAATTTCACTGAATATTTGTCACCGTTTTAGGTGTAACAGACATTGTGGAATTGCCTTCTTGGAACTGACAACACTCCACTTGCCGTAGTACAAGCATGATAAATCCCCGACATAGCGCCAACTGAACAAAGAGTTTTTAGGGGATTCGATACGAGATTTTGTTAGGATTTGTGTTGATGAAATAATGAAGGGAATATAATAATAATAATAATAAGTCTGTATTTATATAGCGCTTAATAAAATTTTCTCTAAGCGCTTTACAAAGTTTCTTCACATTATCATACTAAATAAATTACAAATTATTTATTCGGGGTCCACTATTGTGTTTATATATAATTTATGCAAACATGTATAGTGCCTCACTATTTATCTGACTATACAAGCAAACCATCTTCGGCCTCATCGTGTTTAATAAGACATTTCACCAACACCGAAATGCATCCACATGTCCATTCCTCAACGTCCCGTCGAATCGTCTTCTTATGATGTATAATTCATTCCGTGTGGGCGCTGAAATTTGAATTCCCCATTCGCGTCCCTGCTTTGCGTTCGTAATTTTACAGGTCCAGTTACATATTTTCAAGTAAAACGGAGTCACGGAGTATACACCGTATAGAAGATCCACCCGTTTTCCATTATAATTGTATAAGTGTGCAAGATATTTACATCTTATGTCAATGAAGTTTGAATAAACAAGTACTTCCACGTTTAATCCACTGTGAACAGTATAGTTAAAGAGATTAGACAAGATAAATTATTTAATAAAAGCCTTCACAAAGTTTCAATAACACAAAGCAAGTAGTTTCCCTATGTATTCACTGAGCAGGTATACTTTTTCGTCATTTTTAGGCAGAATAAGAGGGAGGGAAATTTCTTTCCTTTGCCTCTAAACATTATTATTGCATAATTAGAAGTTGTTTTCTTTGTCTAAACATTTTATCAATTCTGCTCATAGTGATTGACCATGTCGTTGCTTGAAGAGCAATATGTGTGACATGAGATGGGAAAAGTCCCAGTCATGTCGGCCCTTGTAGGATTCGCAATCGAGGTGTCATTTTCGCCCTACAGACGACTTTTCCTATTGCATTTAACATGTTTAAGAACACGTATTCTTGGACGACTTTTCCTTGCATTTAAGAACACACACGTCTTGTAGGACGACATGCCGTGTGTTTTGTATTGGCGGGAATTCATTGCCTCATTGTTTATGCTGTGTCGTCTGACTACCAATAAACTGAGAGGGTAAGACGAGACTTAGCCAGGTGTGATCTTGTCATATGTGATTCTGACGTGAATCTGCTTTTTAGATGCAGTCCACTTAAAGGTCGCTGCAAAAAGTGTTGGGCAAAAGACAACCCAATTAACTGTTGGGCAACTTTTTCCTCATTTGTTGCGCAAAATTTGCCTTATTAGTAGACCAATTGTCAAATTCATTTACTGCTTTGTAAGATATTGCTGAATAGCATGGTAAAGTTGAAAATAGAATATAGATATTTGCCTTATAGATGAGGCAAACATTGCTGAACAGTTGGTTTGATGCTTTTAATGCAAAATGTGTGACATGAGCGGGTGACATCCCAGTCATGTCGACCCTTATTGGATTCGCGCACAAGCGATATGTCATTTTCGCCCTACAGACGACATTTCCTTGCATTTATGAACACGTCTTTTGGGACGACATTTCCTTGCATTTAAGAACACGTCTTGTAGGACGACATCTCAGTTTTGGCGGGAATTCATTGCCTCATTGTTTATGCTGTGTCGTCTGACTGCCAATAAACCAAGAGGGTAAGATGAGACTCAGCCAGGTGTGATCTTGTCCTATGTGATTCTGCTTCGTTGACTGTCACTTAAAGGTCGTTGTTCGGCAAAAAGTCAACCCAATTTACTGTTGGGCAATTTCTTTCATCATCTTCTATTCTCGTATACCTTTATAACTAAGATATTACATTTAAGTATGATTTTGCAAATTTGTTACTTTGGAAAAGTTATGCGTATTAACCTTGAATTGTATATTTCATTATACTGTATTGATTTGTATTTTGTTTGAAAACAAAATAAATAAATAAATGAAATGAATGAAATGAAATTAGCAAAATGTTCTTTATTGCGAGGCTTATTATCAAATTCATTAAATGTTATGTAAAGATATTGCTGAATTGCTTGGTAAGTTGAAATTGGAGCATAAATATGTGCCTAATAGGTGAGGAAAACCTTGCCCAGCAGTTGGTTAGATTTACAATTCGCCCAACCCATAAAACACAACAACTTGGTGTTAATACCGTGTAACATTAGGAAAGAACAAGAAATGCACCGATGAGTGGGTCAATTAATTTGTATATAACACAGAAATTGAACAAGATTATTTTACATCGAAATAACCACAAATGCAATCAGTTTCATTGAGCACTGCTGTAGTGTTGTTCTGAACGATTCGGCATGGTATTGCTCATTATGAACATCGAACGTCGTTAAATATTTTACCTTGGTTTTGCAGTACCTGTGCAGTGTGTTAAAGATTAGCGTGCTTTCGAAATTGGTGGACGAAGAACTGTGGACGGTAGGAAACGAGTGCGCATGTTACATGCACAACAAATGGTGCGCACATCAGTTGCTCACTTTCATTAAATTCACACATTACATGCGCACACGTTTTCTACCACACACAAACATCCGTTCATCAATTTCGAAAACCCACTACAATACTTCGAAAGACGATTTTTCAATTATTTTGTCAAGACCGAGTCTTTAATCGGTCGCACGAGACGGGTTTGGCAAAGGTTGTCGACACCATTTCCAAATGACTCTCCTTCATCTCTATTCAGCTCAGTGGAGCAGTGGCGAATCGTTGATTTAAGGAACACAGCATATGGGAATGCTCGTCGTCTTGAATTACCCAGATGACTTCTTACCATCCTAAAGCTCCGGTCACATAGGGCCCTAGAAGCAACACGACTCGCTGTTCTGAGGCAGTTAACTGTAAATTAATAGAGTTGTGTTGAATCGTGTTGCTTTCAGGTCTCTGTGTGACCGGGGCCTTACATGCTGTGTTCACACAAATCACATTATCTATTTCCATAAAATTAACGCGAACGCCATTCGATGCCCAGTTGTAATGCTATTGAAGTGGATACCGGCATGCGATTATGATGTCTGCACAGTTCAGTACATGATGACGTCCAGATGAATTGAGCCATGTCACATCTTAATTTTCGAAAGTGATTATTATTATTATATTATACATACCTATGCAAATTGAGGCGGACGAAGGTTGAAGAATCGGGGAAATACGGAAGGTTTTTTTTTTACCTCGAAGGCGAGTTGTTAAATTCACCAAGGCGTCTTCTTTAGGACGACAAGTCGCCTTCTGGCACAAACTCGCATATATACATGATATAGTCGCTTTGTCTTCAAGACGACAGGTCGCCTTCTCATCGTAAACAAGGCGCCAAGGCGAGTTTGTACAAGTCGCCTTCTCACCCTTTCGTCCTAGACAAGAGGCATTGGTGTGTTGAATCATGAACAGCTCGCCTTCACACTACACGTATAAACTTCCGTATTTTACTAATTCGTCAGCCTTCATTTCATATGATATGATAAATTATTATCTATATGAGAGTTTTAAGCCGTACAATATTAAGCCATATTGTACGGCTTCACTTTTACGCTTGCGCAAAGCAGTGACCAGCCTTCTG
>BQKZ01001546.1:44128-55843 GCA_036244855.1 Temnopleurus reevesii
CTCTTAGCCTGCGTAGTCAAATTTTTCAAAAATCTACTCATTATGCTAATTATGCATTAATTATGCATAATTATGCATGAATTCTAACAAAAAGCAATAAATCACTTGCTGAAGCTCCAAATGTGCTGATATTTTGTCTAGATACTCGTAATAATGATTCAGACATATTATCATGGAAAGAAAATGCAATCAAAATCTATTTCCTATGTATTCTATTGTTTTGGTGAATTTCTTATATTTATTTCTTTGTTTTTTCGACTTGATCATTTCTAGTTTTTTTTCAATGGGAATTGTTGGTGACATTATCAGAGGCATAGAAAATGAGTTTTAAATTCAGTTCATGCATTAATATGCAAAATAGACAAGGATTCATGAATATTGACTGAGAACACAATTTGCGTTGACTTTGTACATGAAATCACGTTTTTGACTCATATTTGGCTCGATGATTTTTTTTCAAATGCGCGTACCGTCGGTACCGCATACCCGGTTGTCACGAATTTGGTCTCAAAAGTTGCGCGAGACTTAAAAGAAAAAAGTCAGAAAAAATTATGGCACAAGCTTTTCGCATTTCAGATTTTACTATGAAAAATGTCGAGGGGGGGGCTTTAAAAGCCCCCCCCCCCCATGGGATTAGGGTTAATTACTTGAACCATAACCATCTAAGAACTTCACTCTTAATTTGAAAATCAGGTATGGGTATTGAAAGGTCATTTCAGAAGGTCTGTACACAATTCATTGAGTTTTCTATACAGAAACATCAATCTCAATCTTGAGTGATGCAGATCAACAAATATAGAAAGCATCAGAAGAATTGTTATATCTGCAGTACGGATTTCATAAAATATCTATCTATGTTAATCATGTCATTATCTTCCAACAATGAAAATCATGGCATCATCAGCAATGCTTCAGCAGTGGGACAGCAGCCATTTGCTTTGTAAACACCTGTTCATGAAAATAAAACCAATCATTGACTTACCCCTCTTCTCCTCTTTCTCTTGCAAGAGCTTTAGAAGCCTAGGGTGCATACTAGACAACACCTTTTCATAGTTTCACCAAGCCATTCTTAGAAATTCAGAATTACTTTCAGAAACACTGATGAAGGTTATTGAGCGATGTATTCAGAAAAGCACAAGAACTGATACCAGTAATTTCCAAAGGTGTTAAACCTTGGTGAAACACCACACAGCTGTAACTGGCTATCCTTCAGCAGTTGGTTGACAATACCTCGCTAAAAGGTATTCCATTTACCTTCTGGATGTCATATAGATAAATTGGACCACTGACTTACCTCGCTTCTCTTCCTTCTCCTGAAGCAGCTTTAGAAGCCTTGGGTGCATACTAGACAGCACCTGGAACAGCCCCTGGACAGTGGTATCACTGGCGATGCTACGGCCTCGAGACGAATCGCTCCTCATACGGTTGACCAGCACATCGATGCTGCTGGACACGTTACGGACAAGCTCATCATTCTCAGGCTCAGCTGCACCGTTCTGTACCTCCTGAAATTGCCAACGAATGGAATTAAATATTGTATTGTAAGAGATAGATGACACACAGAAAATAGATTTATCAACAGGTATATGCGATTTACATAGTCAGTACCAGTACTTAAAATAAGGAAAGCTTGTCTATGACAGAGGTACAATGGAATGACAAACTAGGAATTGACTTTGGATCCACCATAGGAAAGGTCATGACAAACAAACAGAGCAGAATAATAATAATGATAATAATAATGATAATAACAATAGTAATTATAGTAATAATAGCAACAACAATAATAATAATAATGTTAATAACAATAATAATAATAACAATAATTATAATAATACACAAAATTCATGAAGGGCTTAATTCCAAACAGGTGCGAAGCACTTTACATAATGATGCATTCAATCTTTTACAGCACTCGTACTACATGTACATCAGGTTTGGAAAGCATCTTGTGATTACGATTCTCTAATGAAATGATTTCACTCTCAAATTTGCTTTATCATGTTCAACAGTGAAGCAAATTGAATGGATTTCAGACAGTAATCATTAAATTGACAGAAAATAATTCCAGCATCTCACCTCAAATGTCTTGATCTGAGAATACTGAGGAAGAGAAGAGGATGACTGGGAGAAGGGCGGGGCTGTTGCCGGGACGATATCGCCTCCAGATGGAGCCGTTGGCATGGTACCGGTGCGAGTCTCTTGCTGCTTCTGCTCCCAGTAGGACCGGTTAAGGTAGCGGGCCAGCTGAAAGGGGGTAGGAATATCAGATCTTATCTAATACTTCATCATTCATAAGTTTGGTGTATGAGGAGTTCATTTACTTTATATTCTTATATGTAGTCAATACTTAACAAAAGTCTATATAAATCAAATTGTGAATTTTTAACACTCCCGTAATTTCTCTGTCAATAAGGTTGAAAAAATAATATTGCTTAAAGTCTTTTGTCCCCTTTGGCAAGAGAATAAGTTCTTACATATAGCATAAACATCCATGGGTAACAAGGATTTTCAAGTCATTTCATATACCTAGCTTATTTCTTATGTTGCAATGAAATGCATGCATACCAGGTTTATCTCTGAGAATGTTTACATACAATAAAAATTAATTGCCAAGTTATTTTACATATATAACTCACCTCTGGGTCCAATTCAGGCTCAGGGGCTGGAGCAGATGATGACTAGGATATTGAAGAAAAGAAAATCATAATCATTGACAATAACAAGGATGGGCACTCATGAACTGATTAAATATCAAAATGATCAGCGATGATTACACTTAGTAGTACAATCTTTGTGGCATTTGTTAATTTTTTTTTTTGAACATCTATTTTCTTTTTCGAACGACATAAATAATCATAAGAAAATACAAGATATTAACACAGTAAAATATTAAGGAGACAAAAACCTTGAAAGTATTGCTTGAGTTGGAGTTGCTATTTCATTATCAAAGTATTAACAAGTACCTTTATCATTACCGTAAAATGAGTCAAAAACAAACACGGGGTGAACAAGTACAAAGCAAGTCCACTAAATAATCAATTTTTTTCTAGGCCGATCTTCAGACCTTGTTCTGGATAGTTTAGATCATTCAATACGTGTGAAATATAAATTACGAGTGAAAGCAAATATTAAATAAATAGAACTAAACAAATGTTGTGAGGTTTGTCCTTGCTCAACCCAGCATTCCTGGAATAAACTTACACTAGAGTTATAACCAGAGCTTGAAACGGACGATGGGGCAGTTGTTGCCTGGCTTTTCCCTCCTTTTCCTTTGATCTAAACGGATAAAAAATAGAATACTGACCATTTGATAATGCCACCTTCTAAAGTACCAGCCCTTGTTAGTTGTACAATTCACATCATTCTAATGTTAAAGTGAAAATGGAAAGTGTACTAGACATTAAAAAGTTACTTTAAAAGAATGACCACTACATGTCAAAATGTAGGACTGCTATGACTGATACATGTTAATAGTATATACAAACATATTGTAAATTGTGTCTCTTCCTATCAGAGCATACATGGTGAAAGTGGCAATAGTATGTTTTGTTGGAGGGTATGATATAAAAATATATGGACAATTTTATAAATTGGTCAACTGTTTGAACCAGAATAAACTACACCTGTAAAAACATGGACAAAGACTGATTGACAATGCATCTCAGAGATCCTGTGAAAACAAAAATCATATACTCGGGTGGGAATCAAACCCACAACCTCCTGTTGACTAGACAAGGGTCTTATCACTAAACCACTTAGAAGCTTGATCTCTGTGGCATGTTCTATTCATATAACAGTAACAGGGACTGCACAATTATAAAATTAGTGATTTTTGACGACTCTTGTGTTGCATAGAGGAAAATTAAAATGATTCTTGCATTATTTGAAATATTCACTGTTTCTCCTATCATAACAGTTTTATTTTTTTAGTGCAATTCTAATCTGCGGGTGTGCGTCCTACAAGCTCTGCTTTCTTCTGGATATCCCTCCATTTCCAAATCCTGAATGCTTGGTCGTTTAAATTTGTGAAAATTTTGTATACGATTTTCCTTTGTATTTTTGTTCAATCTATGTTTACTTGAAATCGTTCACATTTATTTTTGTTATATTGCTTGGTAAAAAAATGGAAATTTATTAATCAATCAATTATTATGTACAAATTGAGAGCAGAAATAAGATGAACTTACCAGATGTTTATTCTCAGCCTCATCCAGAGATAAAGCCATAGCAAGCTGAAGCTCCTCTTCATCTTGAAGGTCGGTCTCGTTGCGCTGGGGTGGGAGCTGAAGAAACATTACAATAAGTATAAGTATTTGGAGTTATTTTCATTCACATTTTCATGAACATACATCTCCTATATTGTAGAGCGGAAAATTTTCATGCGTTTTTAATTTTCACTCTTCCCGCGGTGAACGGTTGGCCAGAAATTTAAGACCTGCGAAGATAGTCCTTCAGAATTTGCACGAAAACTTAATATGAGCAGTATTTCACATATTGCCTTTTGAAGTGGCACAATATCACTTTCAATGTTTCAATCGCACGTATATTTGCGTTTCTAATGCTAATCCCCAGAATATACTGTGATTGTATAGTCATTCTTAATACTTTGGCAGCATTTAAAAGTTTTCTCATGTAACAGTAATCACTTCCTCTTTCTTGAAAAATCTGTTTTAGTTAGGTCGGGATATCATATTTTTTTCATGGATTGCACCCGCGAATTCAATACCACGAAAGAAAAGTTCATGGATTAACCACCCGCAAAAAATTAACACTGCTATACAGTATATAATCTGTTAAATGTACCTGAATAATTTCACATCATTCTAATGAAAAATCATGTACCTATAAAGTGATCCACAATAGTTATATAATATAATTCAGGGGAAAATGGAAGATGGGGAGAGGCTTACCTGTGACTGTTGGGCAAGTGGGCTGTTCAGATATTCATCAGGTAAATCACTTTCTTTGGATCCAGAACTTGAAGACTTGCTTGAACTGGACTTGCTGGAAATTTAAATAAATTTGAAAATGTTGAATGTCTCAGTGCATCTATTTGAAATGTGCTTTGAAATGAAGCACCCCTACACAAAAGAAGCCAAAATATGATTCAATTTAATCCAATATGAAGGACTTTAATAAAATAATCCAAATGTGTCATCTAGTCCTACATGTATGTCATGTCAAAAGGATATAACATAGCGTTAATATTTCTGTCTCCACACCTTACTTGTTAAACTTATATTCTTGACAAAATAATCCTAATTGACTAATACTGAATAATGACATATTTACACTTGTAACATCACCATCATAATAATATGCATCATCATCAACATATTATTATGGGGATAACAATTATGATTGAAATATCATTACCCCTACCATCATCTTCATCATCATCATCATCATAATCATCATCAGAATCCTCCTCCATTATCATCAACGTCATTATTGACTGAAGCTCTTCATGGCACCTATCACAGACCCCACTAGTGTCTTTATTTTACAAACTTCTCTGGTAGGATTGCCATTATTAGCATCATCATTATCATAACCATTATCATCATCATCACCATCATCGTCATCATCATCATCATCATCATCATCATCATCATAATCATCATCATCACCATCATCATCATCATCATCATCATCATCATCATCATCAACATCATCACCATCATCATCATCATCATCATCATCATCATCACAATTATCATCGCCATAATCGTCCTCCTCCTCCATCATCATCTATAATTTTGTATTATCATTTGCTACAGCTTACCCTTGCAGCTTGTCATGGCAGCTATCACAAACCCTGACAGGTTTCTCAATCCCAAACTTGGGGATGGTGCAGTTCTTGGAGGAGCACTTTCCACAAAACACCTGTCCGCAGTGACGACAGTGATGCTTTATAGAGAAAAATGGGATGCAGTATAGAAATAATGAGATGAATAAGGGCTTTATGTATCGCAGAACTCTATACAATACAATACAATACAATATGGATTCTTATATAGCGCTCAATACACGCTGGAGACGGTGAATGCTAGACGAGCTGACGCCATGTAGCAATGAGTTGACATAGTCCAGTTTAGATGAAACAATTGCTCTGATTGCATCTTCACATGCTTTCTTGTTGACAAAAGGACGGACTCGGGCAATATTGGACAGATGATAATGGAGTGCCCGATACAGATCGGAGACGGGTTTGTTCAGAGTCACGTCAAACTGCACGCCCAGGCATCTTACAGCTATCACACAGCTACTAAAGTATTAAAGAAAGCAATGAAGAATCTCTGAAGACGAACTTGGGGTGGTATGGCGCTTGAATATCAGAGCAAGAGCAACAAAAAACAGAAAGAGAACAGATTGATATCAGTTTGTCTGCTTGGATGCGATGGAATCTTCTTCTTTCTGTAGTGTGCATAAGGCCTCCAAGAAGTATCATCGCACATCAGTTGGTTGCATTTCTTGCTTACAAACCATGCTTTGAACTAAGAACATGCTTGAATAACTATTCATAATATTGACAAAGTCTTCAGAGGTGAGTTTAAGAGGAAAAGGGACGTCTCCAATTTACGACTTGATCAAATGGCAATGAGAAAAGAGATTGTATTGTCATTGATGCACAAGTTCCACTGTCTAATACTTCCATGTTTCTTATTGATCACCATATGATTTTCATGACAAAATTAAGGCCTGTCAATATCTTATGATGTGGAGGAAATGCATAGTATATGATAATAATAATGATGATACACAACATTTATATAGCATTTAATATGAAGTGTTTCCAAGAGCTCTGTGCATTATTTTCTGGCTATAGCATGTCTACCATTTGCACTAACTGCTTGCAAGGAATTTCTTCCTACCGGTACCCATTCACCTCACCTGAGTTAAGTGCAGCGCAACTAGATAGATTTCTTGCTGAAGGAAATCAACGTCATGGGTTAATAACCATTGTAAAATTGCACGTGATCAGTTGAAGTTTTGTAAAATTTTAGTAAGGAGTCTTACCTGTCGCTGTAACACACCAAACTCAGTCCTACAGCTATAACATCTCTCTCCCTCTGCCCAGTCAGGAGCCTGCAAATGAGTCGAACAAAAATCAATTCATACACAGTCAAAACTATGACCAATTCATCAACATGGAGTTGCAGGAATCATGTTTTTGATCCCTAGGCTTGTCAAACAAAACAAAATATGAACATAACATGACAAAGGACCCATGCCTTTCTTGTAGAAGTGAAAGATAAACAAAATGAAGAATCATCATTCATAAAAACTGAGATCATGCGTCACTGCACATGCTGACACACTTACATGGAAGCAATAGTTGGTAGACTTTGATAAAATCCTAAAGTCCAGATTATACAACACACAGCAAAAAGATCCGACTGCTTTCACATTCACGTACGAGGTGAATATCAAAGGACACTTTCTGTGTAGAAATTGTCACCACATGCAACTACATGTATGTTGAACAAAATAGGTTTCCCCATAATTGGTTTGTTCACAACAAGTTACCCAGTATGGGACGCCTGTTGCGTGACTCATTTGGGGATTACACTGATTTAGTTTGTGACCTCGCAGAATGACTAATACCTTGTCACTTCTGCTCCTAACCTCCGGCTAGATCAGAATAACACATGGTTTTTTGTGATTGTTGTATTTTCATTAGTTGTGAAAGGTTTATGCATAAATTATAGATAAGACTCGAAGGACTTACATAAATGCTCTCAAACATGTCATACCTTGTGGTGTTTGTGGCACAAAATATTGAATTTCTCTCAATTTTTGAACTGTCTCTAAAGCTTGGGGGAACATGCAATTTGAGCCTACAAATGTTTCGTTGCAAAGGACACACTCATTTATTTTAGAAGATAAATTATATTTTGTTAAAAATCTGTTTCCAATTTACATAATCATTGATCTTATAATCAATTGGGGGGTTGCATGTGTAAAGTTTTTTTTTATTGCAGGTGTAAGGTCAAAGGATTTTACCACAATAAAACCTCTGCATTTCAAGGAACCAGATTTCCTTAGTTGTTCCTTAAATTTTCACTTGCATAAGAAAATCCCAACCAAAATTGCAAATATTTCATAAAATGTTGGAAGAAATTTGGCTAAAAAAATTCATCTTGTCAATATGAACATATATTGGTGTACGCCTCAGGGTTCTGAAATTTTGCACGATTTGAATCACTTGAACTGAAAGAATTCCTTATAATTTTTCCCCGTGTGGAATACGGTAGAATCAATTGCCCAATATTCCATGACGGTTCTGCACCCTAGCCTAGTGTTCCTATTACATCATTTCAAATTTCCTATGGATAGAGCAGTGATATGAAGAACTTCCACATCCAACCTTTCTATCTATCAATATAATACTTAAAAATGAATTTGTCAAATTTGAAGTTGAATTGCATTTACCTTTTCTGCCACAAACATGGCATCACTCTCCTTCAGCTGTGGGAATGAATGCCCTGCAAGAAAATTAAATACATATTCCAAATAGGTATTTTTATTCACTACTAGGATGGAATTTAGGCTCTTCTCCATTATTTAGATGATTCCCAGGATACAGCAAGATCTCTGGAGTACAACAATGATTTAAATCTAATGATTGAGACAGTGGCAAAAATAATTTGTTTGGACAAAACAATGAGACTGAAATATCATAAGTAGACATATTAGACAGGTTTCTTTAGTTGATGCATATTTATTCAGGGACATACCATATACATTTCACACAGTAGAAAAGGTATCCTTAATTGTAAAATCAATTTCCTAAATCATTGCTCACGTTCATATCTGAAATGACAATCATCTGAAATGTGGATGCTGCTGCTAAAAAGGTGGTAGGAAAATGATTCACAGTATGGTTGTTTGATACACTTTTCATGTAAAATCAGAAACTTCTATATCAAAACAGGAGTTTGAATGATCCCATTAATAATCACTTTACAAAATAGATCACATTATCCTTCAAATTCACAATAGTTGAAAAATTTGAATCTTCAATAACAAACTATTTATGCAAAGAAGCTGTTTAACTCATCCGTCGCCAAGGGATCAAATCGGATTAGTCGATGGATCGCCAAGCGTGCCGATCAGCACAATTGTACTTTTCCGAAAATCAAGACGATTGCGCCGCGCTAGCGACCATACAGTGTGAATTTCCGACCTGTGTCAATTCATTACGGATTTAGCTTTCACATGAGCGTGTCAGAAATATAGCATTACATAGCAATCTTAAAAAGTTCTACAAAAAGGAGTGCCCAGTTTCACTGCCCAGTACAATCTATCAAATAGAATTAATTCAGACAAAAATCAAAGATTTGTTACCTTCTCCTTTGAGCTGGTTGAATGTATCACAAACAATCTTCAGACTTTGCTCATTTCTGAAGGCTTGAGCCCAGGCCTGTATCAGCTCTAAGGATTTCCCCTTCACGGCTTCATTGCTAGACTGTATGGAGACAAACAAAATGATATTGTTATCATAGTTGCTAAAATTAATTGGTAGAGCTCATTAAATGATCACATTTAAAATAAGGAAGACTTTGTTCTGGGAGTTTCCTTTAAAAACTTCAAAGCTTGACTTTACGGAAAGACAAAATCACACTGTTGGCTTCATTCTCAAAAAAGGAAATCATGTCTCAGAAAAACAAATTTGTTATGATTGTCATAAAACTAGATTATTTCATTCAATATGTAAAAATTACAATTACAGTGGTATATGACATGAAACAAAACAAATAAGGACGTAAGTTTGTACTTCACAGGCATGATTTAGTACTTTTAGAAAATTTGATAAATTGAGGGGAGATATAAAAAGAATTCATAGTAATAGTCCAGCTGGGTCATTGGGAATCCTGATCGATCAACAAGGTGAAAAATATCCAACTCCATTTACGGCTGATTACGCGTAAAAGGTAAAGTGTGAAAAATTATATACAAAACCAAGCCGCTCAGATCCGATTTTGCAATTTAAGCGACGCTACTGGTCCCAAGGCACTTACCATGACTAGTTCTTTGATGTCATCCATAAACTGAGGTGTAGCAATCTCTTCATGGATTCCTGAACCACAGTTCTTCACACAGGACTCCAACACCTGTTAGAGAAGGGAAGATGGATGTATTGTTTACATTCATCCTGCGTTCTTGTTACGAGACAGAATAGCACAAAATAGTTTATTGTAAACTTGATAAGGTGGACTAACAATTGGGCATGAATAGGAAACATTGGGAATTATTGTGCTATATAACTTATGATTATCATTTCATTATTATAATATCTACAATAGGATAATAGTGAGTGTAAGGCTTTCAGCACCACGAGCACCGATAAGGTGGACCTGTGCGATATACAAGTAGCCACCATTATTACAATACAAGCTAACTGACATTGTATACATTTGCAATTTGGGCTGCATTCAAACAATGCCAGGTTATAATGCATGCATAACGATGTCCACATCACAAGCAAGCCATGTATGTATCAATTCAATCATATGGGCTACATGTGCATGAATGTCAATTTATAATTTTGAAAATTTGAGTCTTATGGCTTTATTATTTGGAAAGTTTAGGAATGCTGGATTTAACTGAGATGCGTGTACATGTAATTCAGCAGCTTTTTGTTCAGCTGCTTCTTGTTTAGATACCATACCTGAAGTGCATAGAGGGTGACCCTTGGGTTCTTGTCATAGAGCTTCTTCCTGATGTTACCCAGGGCGTACTTGGGACTGAAAAATGCATGAAGAGAATGGAAGGTTAACAGGGTGAAAAATGGAGTTGTTTCTCAACAACTGCAATCAAAGTACATTTTAAGGATACCTCCCACTTTTTGAGTTAATTATCTACTTGTATACAAGAAGCATTAATAATGTATGATGTATCAAGTACAATACATGTCAGCATTCTTTTCTACACATTAACACTAAAAACATCAGGAGAATGGGATCCCTGGAAAAGATTAAATTATCATTGCACTGTGCCGAATTGTTTTTATAGTAATGAAAACTATGCTGACTTGAGCTTTAGGTGTGAATACATTGAAGAGTAAAGCTTTCAGCACCATAAGCACCGATAAGGTGGACCTGTGCGCTATACAAGTAGCCATCATTATTATTATTATTATTATTATTATTATTGAAGAATACTTGTACTAACCAGGAAAGATATAGGTTATTCTAAAAATAGATTTTGATTTTATTCAAGCTGGTCATCAGCTCATGCTATCTTGAGAAAACTTGTTTAGATGACTATCTTTCTAGAGATGGGTAGGAGGATGTGGTGAAGAGGGGAGGAAAGGAGGGGGGGGGGTGATTTGGCAAGTGTGCTTTCTGTCACTTTTTGTAATTTTTTTTTGTGTCGATGTACTCGTTGAAGGAAGTAGAATTCTATCAGTCGCAAGTCTATGGGAATTCATGTACAAAAGTTGGCAATTGATCGCAAAATCAAATAGTGATTAATCGCAAAAAACCTTTATGTTACGGGCCCAGCACACACTGCACAGGCAGCAGTGGTTAGACCAGAGACAGAAGTGAGATTGGATACAATACATGTACATGTAACTCCAACCTATCTCATATTTTATTCAGAATGCATCTACTCACGTGACATCCTTCTGTCTAATAGCATCACATATTTGAAGAGTGGCTTCCCAATCAGGCTCCAGTAGAAGCTGACTTGTTGCTTTATCTG
>BQKZ01001546.1:58630-73158 GCA_036244855.1 Temnopleurus reevesii
CCCCCCCCCCCCCTCGCTGAGAGTGAGAGTGCACGCATTTCTTTCCATGCAAGCCGAACTAGGCGGTGGATCGTGCATGGATTGAGCCAGGTCCCCACTGCGTGCACTGAATAAAGCTATAAAATTAAGCTGTGCAAAGTGAATGCGGATGCGGAGGACCTAAACTACGAATAAGCCAATAAGAAGATAATGCCGGTCATTTTTATGGGTATATACCTGAAGTACCAATAAATTAATAGACAGATGTGCGCCGTTGCGTAATCACCACCGACATGACCAGCAGAGCTGCCGCCACAGCGGCGGAGAGTTACGTAGAGAACCGTACTGTACAAAGCTGGAGACTTCGACGTCGTACACAAAATCATAATGGACAGTAAAAATCTGACACAAAATCATCCTTATTAGAAAAGGTAAAGGCTAAAATTTACATACATTCATACTTACCAATATTTCGGTCAAATGTTCCTTTCGCAGATGATCCAAACATCGTTGATTCTTCGGTAATAAACTGCTATTTTGCTGGAAAATCGATCTGTTCTCCGACAGAAAAGTCACAGGTAACCTGCAAAATGTGTACTTCCGGGGTGAATAATACGTCACGATCTAAAAATAGCTCGGTAGATCAGCTGATTGTCTGATTTTGTAATTGTCAACATTATTTTGTAATATCGTAAACAATTGGGCCTCCTGTCACGAGACTCTGAAGATGCAGTGAAGATGTGTCATTTTTGCTACAAATATTACACATGTTCCATATTAATACATACCTTTTTTCAATTGAGTAGAAGTGTTTAAAATAAGGAAACTTATTTATGGACCCCACCCACTGATGGAGCAATTAAACTTTGTTTTGGTTTATGGAACATATCGTACCTGTTTGGGCAATTAAATATTTAGCATATTCTCGGCATTTGCCCATCATTTACAAAATTAAAAAATACCCCTATTTAACAGAAGAGTCTACCCTAAAACAATATTTCTTCATCAGGAGTAGAAAAATCAAATGTACAGAACAAAGAGAGTTTATGAAGAATCAGACAACTAATAAGAAAGTTATGAATGTTTAAATATTTACCCAAACTAGCAAGTGATAATGCCATACACGCACACAATTTTAATGTATTCATATCAATGTTATGAAGCGTTATTTTTCTTAAATAAATATGCTTTTCTTAAAACTTTAATTGTAGGATATCTTCATGATAGATATGATGTAGATCCCGGATTTGCATGTTTCAGTTTATAGAAACTCTTTATGTTTCTGTAAAAATTATGAATTTTGCACAATAAGTATAAAGGGAATTTTGGTTAGTAGTGCACCTATGATGTCATAAAATAGGCAACATGTCTGAAAATTTTCCCTAATTAGCTAATTTCCTAATCTTTAAAAATTCATAACTTTTTAATTTTTTGTCCATTTTTTGTTCAAACTGTTTTGTTCTGCTAATCAATTTTCTTCTGCTCCTGTCAAAAATGTATTATTTTGTGGTAGACACTTATTACAAAAAAGCTGTATCTTCTCTGATCACAAATAAATGCAAAGGTCACTCTCATTGGATTCACTCAGTCACTTGTAACACCAAAACAAATTTTATTCTGATTACTACCAAACTTATTATAGTTCTAAAACCCTGATGTTTTGAGTCTTTCATATGAAATTGTATTTTTCTGTCATCCATAAGAATGGGTTCCAGATGAGAGGTCAAAACAAAGAGGTCAGATGGATGACTTTGCACAAATACCTTTCTATAGTGAGTTAGATTTATTCATAAAATTCATGTGAATCTTATGACAAAACCTCTTCATTGCTTTGAGGTATGCATTATGGATCTATTAATGAAAAAATTATAACAGATCAAAATGCAGATTTGGCACCATTTATGTTTATGACCCACATAACTAACGATCCCCCGCCCCCCAATACCACCACCACCACCAATGATGGCTGCATCGGCAGTTGGACAAAAAGCAAGAACAACAATTCAACAAGATAATTACATGTTTATGTAAAAGTTTGTTTTTATTCAATCGACTAGTAATTTACACGATACAAAGCATGCCTTGGACAAAAGGTCACAAAGAGCAGGCAAATAATAAAGCTACCATGATAATATTGCGTTCACACTACTATGAGGGATATGGCGTTTTAGAACAGCTCCCTGCTTCTACATAAATAGGATCAACACTAAGAATCTAAACACCCCATTGGATTAATTTCCGAGACCAACAAAGTTGGTAATTTATCATACTCATTATTTCTTCATCTTATTGTTTTAGAGGAAAACTGGTTAACCTTATTATTCACTTAAGTACATAAATGCAATTCTGTGCATGATAAAAGAAATCAGCTTGATATTCGCTATGATTTAGTCTATCTTTTGAATCTTGATAATAAATTGTTATCAAGATGACATTTCTTCAGCTGACACAGATTCATCCCCAAAGTTTTTGTTCCCTCCCACTCTTTATTCCAAAGCTTCTTTCAATCCTCAGCACTGACCCTCATAAAAAGGTTAGAGACTCCAGAACTGTACTGCAAAAATTACAATGTTAATTATACATCAATGGCAATTTGTATCAGCACTGGTGTTGTAGCCAAACTTTAACAATTTAGACAACATACATGTCTTAAATGAACACATGGTTTTTGCAGTGTTAAAGTCCAATGTTCGTTTTGATACTATCTATTTCTACAAGTTTGGTGATTATATGGAATTTAAACTAGCTTCAAAAACCTACTGTTTATTCTAAATATACAAAAGTAGTATCAATTATAATGAAACCTGTAATAATCATATAAATAATGACAGTATTATATTTATTCACAATTTAAATGGTTATGTATAAATGTAGTCATGGGTCTTACATTATCTCAACATCTTGGTGATGGCCATTGCGTCTGCAGCAGATCTTATTTTATCTTACTTAACTTCAAAAAGTTATTTTCATTCACATGTTCAGCCTTATTGAATAAGCCCAAACATACGATTTTGCCTACTTTATCACTTATGTGAACATAGTTAAAGTGCCTATATGTGACCAAGTTGAGGGGTAGTACTGCAGACAGTTTTCAGAAAGATCATCTCACCCAAGTTCTTGCAATACAATTCTTTCTTATTTCGTTCCATGAATATTTGAAGTATACATGATAGCTTCAGGACTGCTACTGAGGATTAATGACAAGGTCTGAAAACCATCCTGATTTTTCCTCTCTTTCATTTTTCTAAATTAAATATATATTTTCCATGGCAAATGAATGATTTAAAATAAGTCTGAATTCTGATGATTCAGACAATTATGATATGTTCAGACTGTTACACCATTAAATTGTGCCACTTAGAAGGTCCAAAATGTAAACATATACTCAATTAAGGCAGAATTGAAGGATGAGTTGTTACATAAAATCAAATAATTAATAAGTTGCGTGTAAGGAAACCTGGCTATATATTAACCCAAAGGATACACAGGTAGTAAAATAAGGGAGAATAAATAAACTCTAAAATAATGAACAACAATTAAAACTACATAAAATAATCCCAGAATAATACATTAAACAAAGTATCTTATAATAAAATAAGGGGATCAAAATAATTCTAAATATCTGGAGTAAAAATCATAACTATATCAAAGACGGTAATGTTTAAAGACAATGCCCTGGACACGTGACATTTCTCAAGATTTTGTTGTCTCTAATTTGTGCTAAAGTTTTAAACCTATATATATATACACAGTTCATCATAAATGCCATCTTCAAATCATGAATGTTACTGTATGGCAATTGTGACTGTAAAAAGCAAATACTAGTAGATGTGTGGATATAATTCTCGGTGCTCTAGAAACTATAAGAATGTTCTGTATATTGCAAATTGAAACACTTTAGAACCAAAACCTTCGAACTGTCATATCGGTCAATCTCTTATTACTGCGAATAAGCAATTATATAAATAACACCATCATTCATTTCATTTACATCCATTTTACCTAATACATGGAATGTAACAAACAGATATTTGTACAATTGCAGAATCTTTCTGATTCCAGCAACATAAAATGGACAGTAACTTTTCACTAATTACTATTTAATAACCAAAGCATACATCCATATCCTACATTTCATCTGAAGCAAAGTGATTAAAAATGAACATTTTAGCTTTGAAAATCTTTTTGACTTGTAATTGATAGATTTACTAAAAATATTTTTTAATAAGGTACCAATTGTAAGAATAAAAGAAGATAGAAATTGGGTGGGTTTCTTATTATTTGACATGAATAGAGGAAAGAGGCTAAACATTAAACAAAATTACAATTACTTTACATCATCATTTCACACACATCTTAATTTCAATTTAAAGTTTTAAAATGGACATAATTCAACATTGATAGTGCTCGGAACTGTTTAGCAGAACAACTATTTGACCTTCAATTTCAACAATTATCACACAAGCTAACCGCTTCTTATGTTTGTTAGAATATTCATTTCTGTTACTAAATCCAAATTCTTTGTACTCATTCTCAATTAAAAAATACAGAAAATCAAGTGCAACAAGCGATGGTGATACCATAATGTGAAATAATGCATGAAGATTTTGTTTTCATGTGTGTACCCTGTATATACTTTTATGTACATATGTGTGATGGATCTAGGTGAAATAAATTATGAAATTCTAGCAAGACCAAGGGCCTGTAACATAAAAGATGCGATTAAACTTACAATAAATATTTATCGTAAGTCTATGGCAGAATGTATACCAAAGAGATGCAATTAATTGCAAGATTAATTGTATCTCTTTTATGTTACAGGCCCCAAGAGTACAATTATCATCTTAACTAATTGGTAACCTTTATCATTACATACACAGACCTGGCTTAAATACTAAATGCAGCAATATCTATACATTTTCATTATCTACAGATAGTAGCTACAAAACTTGCAGCTTTTTAACATGCCTGCAAAAAAAATGTCTGTTATAAGGTGTTTTTTGCAGGTATAACTGACTCCCATTAACTCATTAATGTGCTGCATTATATATGCAAAGAGGTGATGGTTGAATTGAACATCTACCAGCTCATTGACTAACAAGATAGAAATCCTTCTTTAGAGCTATTTTGTATACTTCCTGTGTACTCAAACAAGCAAGCTTTTCTATGAATCAAATTACATTTTGGACAAAAGAATTTGGTGCTTAAAATGAAATGCAAGATGAAGAGCAATAGGATATCAACATCTAACATCCTACAAGAATGCTTCATATCAGTAGACTTGACTGAATTAGATTTACATCATAAGGCAGTTTTTTTTCTATACAGCATAATTAATTTTCCATCCAACAATTAGAAATGAAATCCTGACTTTTGGAGGGCAAGTCCATGGCATGATTCATGATAATTTAATTTTTATATCATTCTGCCCAATTTTGTATTCACAAATTTTCCTCACAACAGACTTACATTCACTTCTTTACTTGACAATGTATGAAAAGAGATAAATACTTAAAATATGATACAAATTGCCAGTGCATTAACAGTGGCAATAGCAACATGTTATAGTACATGTATGTACATGAGTAACAAAACAGAGAAACAAAAATATTTCTCAAAAAACAAAGCATTGTTGAAATACCTCTCAAATGCACAACTGGGGGTCCTGCCCCAAAATAGATACACAAAAAAGATAAGAAAACATCTACACATTGACTCTTCAGAAAAAACGGCATATAAAAAATGGGATTTTAGAGGACAATTATTACTTTGTTCACTGTACTGGTTACCACAAATATTCATGCTTTGGGCCAAACATTGCGCTTCAAATAGGGCTACACTAGATATTACATTCTGTCTTCTGAATGTTTGGTTGACTTGATTTCATGGGTGAATGCATACATGTATGCTCAAAACAGCACTTCTATGATTTTCCTCTTTTTTTTAACTATCCTCACTATCTATTTACTATATCTCTTACTCACTCTGTAATATTTAACAATATGGCATTTAACATTAAATCACAATACTGTTCTGTTATAATGTTGTCTCAGTATTGCATTATAGTTTTGATTGAATTAGAAATTACCACATGCACACACTCCTTACATGCAGGCTGTTGTCAAATGTGTGACCTTTTCTTTTCTTCAACAATAATAATAATAATAATATTTCGGATTTATATAGCGCCTTTTCGGTCAGTATTGACTGGTCAAAGCGATTCCGATATTATTACCCGGTCACTGGATGGCAATTCAAGCCTTAGCATCTAGGCAGCCAAATAGGCGCTCACATCATATCGGATAATGTGCTGCTGTGTCCTACCGGTCCCCAATCACACCTGGGTAGAGTGCAGCTTTGTGAATAAGTTTCTTGCTGAAGGAAATTAACGCCCTGGGTGGAACTCGAACCTGCGACCCTCTGGTTGAAAGGCGAGAGTCATGACCACTACACCACGGCGCCTCCACAACAATCATTGGGCACAGGTGGATCCACAAGGAAATAATTTCAATCCATATTCTGGATCAGATATTTCCACAAATATTATCCGTCTCCTTGTGATAGATGCATGGCAAATGCCATTAATCTCATTTTGTGTAATGCCGGTCACCATTCATGGTAGCTTACACATTACTGTAACATGAATAATCATTGGGCTAATCGTTTCTCTTACAATATGATTTTTAAATTAAAAAAGACAAGAAGTCCATTATTATCGAAATATTCATTAAATCATTTCAAACTAACTACAAAATGCATGGTAGATCTGAAAGTAATGCTTAACATTTCTATTTATAGCTCTGTATACAGAGCCTTGTTCTTCCACATGAAGGGAAAACATTTTACTAAACATCAATAGAATACACCTACTGTACATTAATCAGCCCTAGACAGTTTAATAATTAAAGCAGCTTTCAATAACATTCCTAGCTAAAAAACATTTTACCTGCTACATAAAAATGAATGGCACTTCTTGGACATATTGAAAAAAAGAGAATAATATCAAACATGTCTTAATAAGTTTACCACTATCAATTCACATCCATTCATACAAAAGAAACTAGGATACACAAGTCCAATAGATAATTTGACAAGATAAAGAAAACTAACATATGAAAATTATATAAACTACCAAACTACTTCGTACTCGTGTTATACTATGTTTAACTTGCTTGTAATTGTAGAGTTGCAAGATGATACAAATGCATTCAGTTACAGATAGAGTCGCAAGATGATACAAATGCATTCAGTTACAGATTTGTATTGGATAGTCAACCATTACAAGCAGGGAGCAGAGAGAAAAGCATAGAAAAATGTGGGTGGACCATGTGCTTCTATCAACTTATCAAATGATTTACACAATTAAGAGTATTTTCTAAATATTCCTTTAATCATCTTTACCACATTAGCAGTGAAAGCAGATAAAGCAATACCGCCAATGGGAAGTAAAAATTCAAAAGGTGATAGCGAAAAAATCAAAAAGATTTCGCTTATCAATAAATATTAACTCTCTCTGCATAATTAATTAAATGTTCACATCATTATTGCTTGATACCAATTTCAGCTTCAGATTTTCAGTTATTCATGAATGTTAACAAAAACACACAATATTTGCCGATACCGCTTTTTTCCTATTCTATAGAGATAAAAAGGATGTTCCTGTTGAGATTCTTTCCTTTTCTATTTATTTATCTTGTATTATTTCTGCATTATTGAAATCCCTGAAAGGCCCTCAGTCTTTTCAGATTTCCATAGATTTATTCACAAAATGTAAAATAGAGGCTAAGTCTTTGATTTGATGAGCAAAGATTGGAAACAACTACACACATCTGAAGGAAATATACCTCTCACACAATATTGCAAATATAGATTTACAGAACAGGTTTACAGAACAAACATATAATTTAACATTTAACTGCAAAAGCTTTCATCAGACAAATCACATTCAATAATTTGACAATTTCAACCTGGCTACTTGTATTGGCCTAGTCCAATACATGTTCTGTACCAATACTGTACTTGATAAAAAATAGCTCTAAGGGCCTTATACTATGCCCACGTAAACATTTTTAATCACAAGCCACCTCACTGAAACTCACTTGCTTAAATTGAATCATCGCTTCATAACAAGGGATGAAGCATTCTCATGATATTCCTTGAAGGTATAGGTACAGTATTGAAAAACTGATGAGCCAAATGGATAATAGTGGCTATTAAAATGACACAAAGATGATATTAAAAGCATTTATAAGATGACATTAAAAGCATTTATAGAATACAGTCAAAACTCGTTATAACAAGATCCTTGGGACCAGAGATATAATCTCTTTATATCGAAACCTTGCTATATCAGGACCAAAATACAATGAAATACAAAGAGATAGGACCAGGAAAACTGCCTTAATATAATGAAATCTCGTTATATCAGTGCTCTTTATAACAAGGTTGGATCTTGTTATATCAGTGCTCATTATAATGAGGTTGGATCTTGTTATATCAGTGCTCATTATAATGAGGTTGGATCTTGTTATATCAGTGCTCTTTATAACAAGGTTGGATCTCGTTATATCAGTGCTCTTTATAACGAGGTT
The DNA here is from genome assembly GCA_036244855.1 of Temnopleurus reevesii. Taxonomy (NCBI): domain Eukaryota; kingdom Metazoa; phylum Echinodermata; class Echinoidea; order Temnopleuroida; family Temnopleuridae; genus Temnopleurus; species Temnopleurus reevesii. The sequence continues at coordinate 67,201 of BQKZ01001546.1, forward strand.
GAATCTCAGTGCTCATTATAATGAGGTTGGATCTTGATAAATCAGTGCTCATTATAATGAGGTTGGATCTTGTTATATCAGTGCTCTTTATTATGAGGTTGGATCTTGTAATATCAGTGCTCTTTATAACGAGGTTGGATGTGTCCACAACATCTTGGATCACCATTGCTATTATTATTATTAGTCTCTGAAGTTCAGGAATTTCATTTGTATCTATATCAACAACTTTAATCATATTTCTTGAAGATTATCATTTTCAATTTTGCACACTGATCTTTTTACCCACTCAGTTGGTTCAAGCAGGTGTCCAATCCTATGCATACATATCAGTTGCATGACCTAGCAAGCTTGACATGGGCAAGTTTCTTAGAAAAGTCCTAACACATTGCTTGTCTGACAAATGAAAAAATGCTTTGATTCATCTGAAAAAGAAAACACATTTAAACAGCTATCACTGGCAAACAGTTTTCAGAGAATAGTATATAACATGAATAAGGTCTAAATTTGACACTAAAAATATTGACTTGATAGCACCAAGATATCAAAGAGTAAAAAAGAAGAAACACTAATATGCAAAGTCTTAAATAAAATCTTTACAGAAAATACTAATTATGTCAGAAAAGAGTCCCGGAGATGAAAAAATAGGAAACTTTGGCACTACAACATATCTAAAACAAAGGTACACGATACGGTGATTAATTTTTTTCTGTGTAATTCTATCAATCTTTCCCAGGCAACACCAAAACTCAATGGCTATCATTGTACTTGATAAAATCACTACTATTCAAAGATAAGAATAAATGGTTCCAAGGTTTGTAGCGGATGTAATTTTTAACCACTCTTGGGTTAAAATCATGCTAGTATACAAGCAAGCTAATTTTTTATTTTAAAATTTGAAGTGAAGTGACAACTACATTAACTGTGCTATATTGCAGCGTGTCAGACTGAGGAATAATGGGGAGGATTATTTCAAGATCACTAAGGCACCAATACAAAATCAGAGATACCATTCGTTGGAAAAGAGAAAAGAGAAAAACTTCCAGTGCACTTCGATAGAACCATTTTGGCTTGAGTATCTAGCATTTTTGTCAGTGGGGCCCATTAGTCAGTGGGCCGAAGGTGTAAACACTGGTTTACACTGGTAATCCAATGAGTAAGGATTTCATGTGCTTTGCATTGTATTCAACTCAGGTGAGTTGAATTGAAAAAAAAATTATCCTGTCAAATGATTGCTTTCACGATGGCAGCAGTAGAGCTAAAGCCAGGGTGATAATAAATATGCTCATCTTAATCACTGTTGAACTTGTAGAGGCAGGCTGAACTAAACTCATATATAGCTCCTTTATATCTATGAATGGATCACAATACATGATGATGATGAATTCGTCTTTCCTGATGCTGCCATGGTATTTACACTAACTGTTCTATCCGCATTTAAGAAATTCATTTCAATGATGCCGATGAACCATTCAAATAAAACAATCAAGATAAAAAACTAAAAAGAAATGCAAATCAAATATTGAGAAAAAAAATTGCAAAGTCAATCCATGCACACACAAATCTGCATTTGTTTTTTTTTTTGTAGATTTTTTTCACTTTTTTTAAAGAATATCTAGAGTCGCCTAAGGCTTGCAGATATGACACGAGAGATGGGGATGAAGAAGTTGAGATAGAGAATAGATTCTTCTCCCTATGTCCTGTGCTCTCGCGATCTTGATGCTTTCTCTTGAAGAATCTGGAAGAGAAAAAGAAAAATATATGATTTTACAACTAGACGTCTCTGTGTCAAAAGCAAATGTCAATGAATATAATATCTGCATAAGTGTGAGTTAATAGTAAACCAAACTTGAACACAACCTCCACCAAAGGAGTCAATATTTCAATGTGCTTTAGTATCATATTGTAAAACTAGTATCAAAGAGCAAAATATAAACTCTATCACTACCCCTGTTATTAACTTAACCATGTGGGAAAAAAATCAGCAAATTCTGTTGTGCAAATCAGCAGAATCTCGTAATACATTTGTGAAACCGCTTTGCTACTTCCGAGCTGCTGAGCAGCACTGAGTAAAATCAACTCTCATAAATTGGGGCAAACGGGAAAGTTTTTTTATGAAATGGACCACTCTATGGACCCTGGTATGGAATAGATATAAATATATCTAAAACCTGAACACAAATATGATAATAAGATCTAAATAGACTTTGTAAGTCCCTCTTCATTGGACGTCCCTGTTTGCCCTTTTTACGCCATGGGTAAAGGCAGATATATAATGATTCTCTGCTTCTACTTTCACCACGCTAATGGCAAGGAACAGTATACGTTCACAAGGACCCTTTGGGGGATGCTTCACTCTACATGTAAGTGGTATTATCCGATTTACAGATCAGGGTGTACACATGAAAATTACTCCAAAGCCATCGTAAAGACCTATCCTATTTGACCTTGGTGATTTGCTGTGCCTTTATTTCTTTTTTTCAATTTCCAATTAGTTCTGTATAATGAAAATGTGCCCCTTAGAAAAGTGTTCTTGCCCTCGAAATAATTAAATCCTAGGCCTGCAGATAGACGGTATACTGACCTTAGCCCTATCTGAGTTCTCTCCCGTTGATGCACCAGTGTTGTTCACTTCTTTGGACACCACACACAAGAATTCAGACTCTTCGTTGCCATAGTTATACGACGATCCAATGTTCACCAGCTAGAAAAGAGAAATGGAGATTTATATTTTATATTACACAGTCTTGCAAGTATTAGAAAAAGTTCTATATATTCATAACTATAACTATAACTATGATTATGAGCATTGCATGTAGGAAAAGTGTTGAATACACAAAAGCGGCAGGGAAATCAGCAAATACATGACTTGTATAGTGTTCTCGTAGAACTTCATGGGACCTGCACCCAGAGGATAGATCATTAATTACAGTGGAAAACATTGTCTTTTCTTAATAGATTGAATTGGATGCACTGGCAACAAATTTAAGCTTAATCTGATTTTGTTTAATTCCCGTAATGATCCACATTGATCTCTGCACAATTATTCTCGCACTGTGAAATATTGACACTCTATTTCTTTAAATGGGTATTTCCATGGGGTTGGGTTCACTTTTCATGCAAATCCATGTCACGTAGTGATCCACTTTGTCACTTCACTATGAAGATCAATTCAGATCTTCTTAGGCTTTGATCTATTCGTGAAAATTGCCTTTTTTTCTCAGTTATACACATTTGGATTTGAAATCTTTTCTGGATTTGAAGCTGCAGGTATACAAAAATTTCACGACGTTACATGGACATCCCACTGCTTTTGCATGTGCAAGAAATTGTCAGGTATCAAAATCCAATATGCTATTGTCTTTGAGGAATGCTTCTGGATGAGATACTGTTTTGGGGACAATGTCATTATTGGACTGTATTTGCCTGGTGTGAAAAAGCCACAGATTTAGGGTTTTTGGATGTCACAAAAATGGACCCAACCCTGTGGAAATACCCAAATGGGACAAAGAAACAGATATTCAAGCTTCTTTTCTAATCTCTCATTTTGAAATTTAGGATATAAAATAAGATAATGGACACATATCAATGATCAATAAAATGTACAGTATTATTGATGTTATGCATCATGAGACAGCACTTGAATATTGAGTGAGCGCAGGCTTTTCTTAGAATACAGAGAGAGCTGCCAAAACATTGACATCATTGAGCACAATTGACCATGCAAGATTACTAGGGTATGGATTACTGCACGTTAAAGGAAGTGGTTATACACTTGCCAAATGGAATGCTGCCAGGAAAGGAAATACTTTCTTGTTTTCTCATTATACTAAGAAACTGCTCTGTCAGTATAGTTTGGAGACTTTGCAATTAACAGTTAATAATACCATCTTTAAGCTACTGTTGTATTGCAACAATTCACAAGTAGAACAGAAAAATCAGGTGACAAATTCAACATTTGAATAATTAAAAAGGCCTGTATATTTATGCGATATATCAAATATTAAAACAAAGGGAAGTAATGATGAAACAAGATGATCATTTACACTATAAAAGGAATGCACAGAATTAAACGTTTATTATTGTGGGTTTTTTTTTTGCTGTTTACCTAAGTTCTAATCATATTCATTAAAACATTTCATTGTAACAGTGAAAAAAAAAAAGAAATGATGGTTAAGCTATGACAATGATTATTGTATGTATGTTCTCCAGCAGCAGCATAGCATCATGGGATTATAGTGGAGGAAATGCCTAGCTACTGTATCATCCTACCACAAAGCCAATCAAATCTAGGTCAGGTCAACACAATATCAATAATATTCCTAAAGCCTGTGATTAAGATAGTTACCACAGAATGGAGAGTTGAACCTGCATTTATTTGAAAAGACTTACATTAGGAAATACAATGCCAAGAAATATATATCTATAGGGCTGTATGTACATATACCCATCTTTAACCATACATTCAATACTGGGTACTTTCAATAAGTTTCATCTATGACATGTCAGCGTATGCAGTCATTGCTACCTTGGAATTGAAGGTGAAAACATTGGGGAAAAATGGGGAAGATGTATCTTAATTTGTAATTGCATTTCTTTTCTTCTTTTTTTCTTTTTTACCTATTCATTGTGTAAAAGGTATAACATTTTCGGCTTTGTACACAAAATTATATTTTTTAACCATTTTTTACTTGACAATTTCATTCCATATCCATGAAACATTCATATCGCATGTACAGGACATGATCAGTGGGAATTCAGTTTCAAAACAAGATTTGAAACCAAAGAAGTCACAAAAATCACAGCACAAGCTTTTCGCATTTCAGATCCCTATAAACGAAAAATTGTTGAAGAGGAAGGGGGGGGGGGATGGCCTATGTGTACAAACACCACCTCACAATGTGACTAGTGTAAATAAATTTTGTATGTCACACCCTTATATTCGGTGTGTTGATTACCTGTTCAAATCTCCAGCCATCTGACATGGTTGACACCATCTGAGTGAGCTCATCCTCCTGACACTGTAATACCCGATAGACATGTTTTCTTGAACCCTGGAAAGAGACAGGAAGACATAAATCAACAGAGTTTACTCGCATTAGGAAACAGATTGTTAAATGTCTAGCAGTCAGCGACACAAAGGTACTTTGACTGTTTTGAGAAAAACACCCCCCCCCCCTAAACGTGGTCCACATTGTTAGTATATGAATAAATTTTTTACAAGGAAAATATCATAACTGTATGACAAGAAACATTTTCCTGAATATTCTAATAGCAACGCCTCTTTTTCGCCAAAATGGTGTTGCGTCTTTGTGTCAGAAACCCTCATCCTATTTCCTCTAATGCTCAGGAAACATGAGGCAGTCAAAACAAGGAGTGAATTCCAAACATGGACAGGTCTAAAGGAAAGGAGCTTCCCTGTCATTGGGCAAACATATTTTCGAATCTATTTCTTTGCAGATTAAATAGGAAATAATTCTTGCTGCTGTGAACACTGTATGCATCTGAAGAAAAAGCCAAATCCTACATTGCTCATATGTTTGTATATAATGTTTTGTTTACATTGACTTGAATTGAATGATAAATCAACAATTTAAGAACAGAATATAAACTATTTCCGTAATACAAAACTGGTTCTTGGACCATTGATCTGTGTACCATGTAGTGAACTGTGCGGACATAACAATCACAAGTAGGTTCCGATTTCAAATGCATTACAAAGGAGCATTGAATTGGTGTTCAACTTAATCTTATGGAAATACTGTACAGTATATGGCCATTTTTACGATCAGTGGTGTAACAAGCAGTGTTGACACTAGTTGGTGTGTAACTTTCTTGTACATTGACAATTGTGCACAAATCTTTCCCATAAAGTAACCCTACATAAAGTCTACCTTGGGTACCCTCAACAAACTTCTCTTCTTTTTTCATTCCCCTGTAATGGACATTTATATACCCAAA
>BQKZ01001547.1:0-35950 GCA_036244855.1 Temnopleurus reevesii
TTAAGAAAGACTTAAAGAACTACTTTACGCACGACTGATATCACTTCTTGTGCTGAATGATCATTATCGTATTCCAGTTTTTCTTAAAGTCGTGTGTAACTTTAAGAATGATTTGTTGAAACCCCACCCAGGTATAGGGAAACAGAAAGGTGGCCACTATAGACAAGTGATCTCTACAGAGAGGTTATACATCACCAATCCCTCATGAATTCAACTAATAGGATCTCAGTATCAGTATGATACGGCTGATAGTTAAGAAATACGATGGAAATGGCCTGGCGTAGTTTGAACAGATAAAGATTGCAGATTAGGAGGTGCAATAAATGGGGGTATACTGATAGCTCTGCAGGGTGTGACAATGGGCAGGGCAGCCGAACGAAGCTTCACCCTCTGAGCCGCAATATAATGTGACAACCTTGTACCAAGAGATACCTAGCAATGGTCAATGGCCTGGCTCAATGGTTGTGTGATGACACATGATAATGAAAATTTCCATTCTATACTGTTGATGTTTAGAGATTTGTTATACATAATTCAACATTATCATGAGGGCAGCAATATCATGGGATCAATATAAAGAGGTGGCCAGTAAGGCAGATTCAAGAACAGTATACATTTCAGAGTAATATGCATTCAGTTTTATACCTGGCTCAGATATCACAAATTTGGGTTCCTGTGTTACCAGAGGAACTTATGGACAAGACAAACAGTTAAATCAAGTCGAGAGATAAATGATCTGTTTATTATAATTGATATTTTGGATACAATCATCGAAAGTATTGGACAGAGGCTTTCAACAAGTAGGGAAATCATAAATCTCCCCTCATTCATTTGCTGTTTATTGATTCTGATATTTTTTCATGTTTTCACCACCATTGCAATAAAATAATTTCCTCTTCTTTTTAGATGTTCTTGAATAACTACGATGACACACCTTATGACGCCTTGACGTATCTGACCGGAGAGTGTAACTATGGTGGACGTGTGACAGACGACAAGGATAGACGTCTTCTCATGTCCATCCTGTCCAAGTTCTACACACCGGAGATTACAGAGCAAGACAACTTCCCGTAAGTGCATCTTCTGAAAAGTTCATCATTCTCATTTTACAGAGATGCCACTCTTAAGCAAATTGCCTGATTTTAAGAAATTTTGGTGAGATGCGTGTGTATAAAAGTATAGGCAAGTGGCAGTTTTTATGCAGTTTTTATCAAAATTTTGGGAAAGTGCATCTTCTCCTTGTGACATCTCTGTATTTACTTTCACAATGCTTGGGTTACACTGTCATTGAGAGGGTGGTTGTAAATGCATGGTAGACTGTAATAGCTGCCATTTGCACTCCAAAGAATGGCAAAGGAAGACGTTTGTCAATTGAATTGGATATGCCAATGTGCACGGTGTAAGATAGGACTCAGCGCACCAAAAGCACTTTTAACAAGGGTTCTTATAGAGCAATTAAAACTAACTTTGTCATAAGTCCCTATTTGGTCTACATTGTAGCATAATTACCCTGGCTTTAGCAGTACAGCTATAAGCAGTGTACTGCAATTCAATAAATTTCTTCATCCTGTTACCCATTTACCTCACCTGGGTTGAGTGCAGCATAATATGGATAAATTTATTCCTGAAGGAAATTGACCCCATGGGTAGGATTTGAACCTACGACCCTCGGGTTGAAAGTCAGAACCACTACATCACGATGCATTAACTTTTGATATTCCGAAATGTGCTTTTATTATAGGTTCTCTGATAGCGGTATGTACTACTGTCCCCCTCATGGAGACTATGAGAGCTAAATGGATTACCTGCGTGGTCTTCCTCTCATACCCCACCCTGAGGTATTTGGTCTGCATGAGAATGCTGACATCACCAAGGATAACCAAGAAACACAACAGGTAAGAGATTTTATTGCCACTGATTTTGTATAAATCTATCACATGCATCCACAAAACTGACTGAGGCATCGTGGCGTGCGCCTGAAATCAAGCTGTTCAGGACAGTCATAGACTTGGGTTAGTTCCTGCCTGTGGGTTCGAAGCCTGGCCATGGAGACGTTAAGATGGCGATCCTCTTTCTCTCTTCTTCTTCAGGCGTAAATATTCAGAATTGAATGATACACGCCTCTAAACTACATCCTTTTCTTACAAAATGCAAGTGGAAATGGGAGGAGAGTTTACTACCACTTACTTCAGAAGTAAATTTGTTCGTGCAATGACTAATGCAGTTGAGTCATAGCATTTGAATGTTAACTGGTCCATTTGAGCAACGACTTTTGAACTTTTGAACTTTTCCAGTTGAGATATAATACTTCTAGCAATTCAATTTTTATGAATCAAGTTGTGACTATTTGAGTAATATCATTTGGATTCTAAGGTGAAAAAGGCTCAGTTGAGAAATGACATTGATATAAACTTTATCAGTTGATGCATAGCATACGAGTTTTTATTGGCCTTATTAAGTAATAATAATAATAATAATAATATTGCGGATTTATATAGCGCCTTTTAGGTCAGTATTGACTGGTCAAAGTTCTAATTTGCCTGATTGAGTAATCACATTCAAATTCTACCTGTTCCAATTAAGTCACAACTTTTTAATTCTAACCAGTCCAGTTGAATTCTAATTTGTCCATGGAGAAATACTTTGTGATTTTGAACTAGTGTGGGTCATATAATTGGGATTCTATATAGTCCAGTTGAGTCATAATGGTTGAATTCAGCATTAGATACTCACCACAATTTGTCTCATTTTGTTTTCAGTTGTTTGACGGTATTCTGTTGACCCTACCTCGCCAGGCAGGCGGAGGAGGAAAGTCACCTGCCGAACAGATCCAAGACTTAGCCAATGATATCTTATCAAAACTACCTCCGAACTTTGATTTGGAAAAAGTAAGTTCTCTATCTCTATCAAATTTTTAATCCTCAAACCACTTACACTGTAAACTCTCATTTTTTATTATTCCTCAATATGCCAGTACATATAGCAAGCATATATGTAAAATCTTATTTGTTAGTTACAATCAATGTTCTCCATGTGGAAAAGCGCAAATACATGTATGCATCAGATATATCTGACTTCTCATAAATTGTTAGAGTTATACATAGAGTAAGCATATTGGAGTAAACCTTGTCATTATAGTGTTTTTGACAATGAAGCTTTGTACCACTACTAATCATAATTTTTCGTCTTTTCTTTCAGGTAATTAAGAAATACCCTGTGACTTACGAGGAGTCTATGAACACCGTCTTGCGTCAGGAGCTCATCCGTTTCAACCGCCTCACCACGGTGGTACGGTCCAGCCTGCAGAACATCCAGAAGGCTATCAAGGGTCTGGTGGTGATGTCTTCGGAGCTCGAGGATGTCTTCAACTGCATGTTGGTTGGCAAGGTACCTCCTATGTGGGCCGCCAAAAGCTACCCGTCGCTCAAGCCTATGGGAAGTTACATCAATGATCTTCTTGCCAGGTGCGTTTCCGTTTTGAAGTGTTTCACATGATCTTTTTAGAGAAAAACTTTGCCCACATGAGTTTTAAGCCATGTGATGTTCGAAAACTTGCTTTGCATACACTTTGAAGTAACTTTACTGTGACAAAACAAAACTTTGGTTTGATTTTAAAATAAGAACAAATAAATGCTTTGTACATGCCAAATTCTTCAAAGATTATGAGTAGCAGCTTAAAAATAGAAGCATGTAATAACATTTTTCGTCTCTGATTTGTGAGCTACAGCAAACCTTGCCTTTGTCAAATCTGTTGGAACTGCAGGAATAGCTTTAGCGCAGAGAAAAAATTACTTATAATGGGTAAAAGCATCTAGCTATGGTGAATTCTTGAATGGAAGTACATGTAGTGTACTTTGTCCAAATTTGTTGTCCCTTCTGCTCACAGTACAACATATTTGCTAATTGTTCCAGAATATGATGAAAACAAAGTTAAAATATGACAACAATCTAAGCCATTTACTTGTAGTGAAAGCCCTGAATTCATGCATTTTCCAGAACGGATGTCATCTCAGGTAAAGCCAATTTAAGTGGGTAGCCACCATATTTATGTAGTTTCATTTGTATGCGTGTTTTTGTTTGGATTCTCTGATAGCAAAACTTGAAATATGAAATATGAAGAGAGGAGGACTTGAAAAAACTTTTGACTTATACAAGGTCAACTTTATAGGCAAGGTTTACTCAGTATAATGCTCTTTGATTATTGATCAAGTTTTTCATTAAGTTCATTTGGAGAAATTGGTCTTAGAGATCTACAAAAAAATTGTCAAATTTATGGCATTGTCCATTTAAAACAATTAAATTTTTAATGTTTGAACAGATTGAAGTTCTTCAATGACTGGATTGCCAACGGTGCTCCTGACGTGTTCTGGGTCTCTGGATTCTACTTCACACATTCTTTCCTGACTGGTAAGTAAAACATCTTAATTTCTTTCCCAAAATTGCATTTAGAAAAAAAAAAACCAAGTAGTTAAAGAGTCTCTTACATGTTTATACAAACTAGTAGTCCATAACCATTACAACTTTACTCTATGATGATAATAAGTTTGTATTTATATATTGCTTGATAATAATAATAATAATAATAATAATAATAATAATAATAATAATGGTGGCTACTTGTATAGTGCACAGGTCCACCTTATCGGTGCTCATGGCGCTGAAAGCTTTACACTCACTATTACCCGGCTCTAGCTGGCAACCATTAAGGCGCTACACAGTACAAGGAAATTCTTCCTGCCGTCCCCATTTACCTCACCTGGGTCAAGTGCAGCACAATGTGGATGAATTTCTTGCTGAACGAAATTGACGCCATAGATGGGATTCGAACCTACGACCCTCTGGTTGAAAGGCGAGAGTCAGAACCACTACACTACAGCGCCTCCAGAGATCAAATTTTTCTCTAATCGCTTTACAAAGTTTTCATAACATAAACTCTAGCCTCATTGGTAGTGTGATAAAGATTTTTGGCAACAAAAAAAATCCCTGTGTAGTGTGCAATGGTATTAATAGCTGGTTCCTCTAGTATCCCACTAATCTAATTCCTTTTCGTCCTGTAATTTGTCAAAACTTTTAGGAGAAGAAGGAAAGATTGAAAAATAAAAAGATGTATGTAGATTAGCCCAGAAAGAAAAGATATCCCAGATCACATCCAATCAATGAGATCTTTAGGTGTTAGTTTTAGACCCAACCAGAGAGTGATCTACGTGTAGTACAGAAACCATGACTGCCATGGTCCCATCTTTGTTTGAGTTCATTGAGCATGTTCATATTCTAGTCCTCTATGTGGCTAATCTGTCCCAGACTGAAGGGGAGACGTGTAACTCAAACTTCTCGGCTCCATAGCGTGAGACCTTTCCCCTCAGTGGTACATGACAGTAGTTTGCTGCCCATTTCTGTGAGCTTTTGACATCAGCTTTGTCTACTATTATCTCATTCTGGATGGTGAATTTTTATATTTCCGATATGTTTCCACTCCATTCTAGTGGTCTGATGCCTTTCTTATGCTATACTGTTCCTTGTTATTCTCCAGTTTCTTATTTTCTTTTTGTGCGCGCCTTGAGCACTAAATCTTAGTGGATTTGGCACCTTATATTAAAGTCACATGTATTATTGTTATTATTATTTTTTGTGTAATTTTTTTTTCTATCAGGTGTGAGTCAGAACTACGCTAGGAAATACACCATACCCATCGACCATCTTGGATTCCAGTTCAGAGTGACAGACTATGAAGACTCTGTACCTGCTAAACCAGAGGATGGTGCTTTCATTCAGGTAAGCTAAGTGAAATCTAAGCTTCTGTTTCATTTTAGTGAAGTAGACTGAAATAAAGATGGAGCTCTATTCCTGACATGGCACTCGTTTCCAGTAGCAGGATATTTCATAAAGAAGTTTGTCAGCTTGAACGCTTAGTAGTATAACAATTTTTGTGTATCCCTTGCCAATTGTATTGATGCCCGAGTCGTGTTGACAAGTTGTGTTGTGTTGACCACAGATTGGTACTTGGGTATTTAAAGGTCAAAATTAAAGTCAGATAGCTATATTTGTGGCTATATTTGTGTTGGTTCAGTGCAGTGCGGTGTTGATAATTGTCTTGAAGGGAACGAGCAGCATGCCTGTGATTGGAAAACATGATCTTCTAATTAGAAGATTCCATGAAGCTTCAGTGTGGCCACATAATACTTGAAGTCTTGGATTTATTCAATAGTGATAATTCACTTCCTATATCAATTTACCCTATAGGGCCTGTTCCTTGAAGGATGCCGATGGGACAGACAGACCAAAGTCCTCGCCGAATCGCTCCCAAAGACCCTCTTCGATACCATCCCCATCATCTGGTTGATGCCTGGACGCAAAGCAGACTTCAAACCGGCCTCGGTCTACAACACACCGGTCTACAAGACGTCTGCTAGGCGTGGTACCCTCTCCACCACTGGTCATTCGACCAACTTTGTGATGTGGATGGAGCTACCAGCCGATAAGACGCAGAGGCACTGGACCAATAGGGGCGTGGCTGCGTTATGTCAGCTGGACGACTAGTTACCATAGTAACAAGGGGATAAGATAAGATGATGAAACACAGAGGAGCTCAACCAATAGTGGCATTGCCACCAAATGCCAACTCGATAACAAGTTGACGTTATAGTAACAATGAAACAAGACGATAAGTCAGTGATAAGACACAGAAGCCCTGGACCACTAGGGGTGTTGTATCCATATGCAAACGAGCCGACTAGTTCATTAATGATGTAAATAGTGAAGATATTTATTACTGTACTGATGCAAGATTTAAAAGAAGTATTAAATATTGCAATGATGGGCTGGTCAATAGTTAGAGAACAAATGTTTTGACACAATGCCAAATTATGGACCAAGATGAGTTATTTACCATGGCAAAAATGATGAGAATATAACCATAGAATTAATGCAAGAACATAGGGAATAATATATTTGATATCACAAGATGAATCGTTCAATAGGAACAATCATTAAAGAAACTGCTCAAGTTCACAACTGACCAATGGGGGCATTTTTTCCATTAGGGTGAATAATGCTTGAACAATGTTAGATGGAAAGTAAAATGTTTAAGACACTGCAATAATAATTCATTCATTGATTAGAGAACAAATGATGAATAAAGTGCTGAAGTGTGCCAGTGATCAATACAAATGGCCATAAATAAAGGTAGTGTTACATATTCTATTGTTCTTGATCCTAATATGTTGCAGAATCGTAAAGTATAACCTCTTGATGAAGTTGGAATACATGTGCTTTCATATTAATCGAACATTTTCCCATGTTATGAATATAAATAGGAAAATTTTTATCAAGATGTCAGACAAATAAAATACATTTGTTTGTCATAAAACATTGAAGCATATTTGTGAAAATTAAGAGATGTATTCAGAGTAAAAAGCAAGATGTAACTTAAGATGTAGCATCGGAAGCAGTAAAGGAACATTTGAAAGTAAAATTAAATAAGTCAGGTATTGTCTTTGAGATATATTTATGTGTCTTAATATCTCTAACATGTAAAAGTAAGATATTCCTCAAATTGAAATAATGGATAGTCTTGATTTTTCCTCAAATATTTTGAGTCAAATTTATTTTTCACACATATAAATCTTATTCTAATGATATATTTCTCTGCAAATTGTAAATCTTCATATATTTTCTTACACATCAGTAGGTCAGTAGGTGTTGATACTGTAGATTTTACAATAAATTCCTAAATCTTCACCTTATTTTTTCATTTAGAGCAAATTTTGGAGAAAGATAATTATCAAACATGTAGAATAATTAAATGGAATACTTTTTGAGATTTGTTTGTATGTTTTGTTTTCAAATTTTCCATACTGCTGTAAAATCTGTGAAGTAAATTGAACCATAAAATGAACCTTGAAGATACATCTACTATGCAATCACCTTGAAATTAAAACTGATGGTATTGGGGTGTTGCTGAAAAGTTGTAATTGATTGCTAAGTTGTAGTTGATCTTGCATCAATCAAAATGCATGTGTTGTGAAAAATGCAGACTGTGCAGAATGAAAATGCATGTTTTAATTTGCAACTCTAGCAACTACCCATTTGACTTCTTTCATTCCGTACATCACGTGAGCAGCTAATGATCAGTATGCAGAAGATAAACCCTATCAATATTAGAAGAATTGTATTCAAAGAATCAAACTATATGTGCCTTTACTTAGTCACTATTCGATATTTATCCGCTAACCTATTCTGAAATCTGTATCAGGTTTGTATAAATTCTGCTTGAAAATATGTAAATAAAGCCAATGTTTCTTAGCAGAGAAGAATATGAGTAAACATAAATTCAGAAGCTGTATTTATGGAATTAAATAATATTGAATCAGTGATTTGCAAGAGTTTCCAATCAGACAACAAAATTTGAAAATTTGGTGTGAAAATAGAAAGTTCAACTTTTGAATATTTATTCAAATTGCTTGTCGGTTATTGTGGAAGTCTTGCCGGATTGTATTCTAGATTGTAAAAGAAAGTTTCGATGCTTTGCATCGTTTCCATATTCATTTGATTTTTATGTGTATCCCATTTGTGGTGGCCAGCAATAAGAAATTATTGCGGAAAAGAATCCCATTTCTATTTTCACTAGATGTAATATTGAAAAATTATTATTACCTTTGAATCTAATGAGATGGATGTTTCTTAGTATATTTTAATATTTCTCACGTTCAACATCCAATATTTCTTTATTTCATACTTTTGTTGCTATGTTAGGCCAGGGCCAGTATGTTAGGAAATACTCACATTCATAGGCAGTATCACAAATTTCAAGTTTGTTACAACGTTGGTGCACATCTTCGAAGCTGACTGATGAAATTCCTTAGAATTTGATATGCATTGTGAACACGTAACAAGCATTTGAAATACTGTATCAAGCAATTTCATTGAAAAGCTGTCAAGATAGGTTTGGACGAGACACTGTCTGGTTGAATGCGTACATCAGGAACATACATTTATTTCTACCTTGACAGAGAGAGATAAACAGAAGAACAGGTGAACAAGTAGTAACATTTCTAGAAAAAAGCTTGTTGGACTATCCTGCAGTATCATTAAAATAACATTCCTGAATTTATAGTATCATCAATTAAACATGTAAATAGAACATTGTAAATATGAAAAATATTTCTATAATTGACAATTTATTTATATATATTGTTGGCAGTAGATTGATTTTTAGGAAGATGTATATTAGAAATGATTAGAGATGATAATGGAATGTGTGTGCCTTTGCCTAGAGCCTAGAGAATTTCATAATTTATTGCGCAGTTTTATGAAGCTTTGCTATTTTTGCAACTTAACTTTTCCATGAACTTCAATATTCCGTCCTCTGCGAAATCACCTTGAAATTCCTAATAAGCCCATGGAACAAACTGCTGTTGATACAGGATCAAATACTTTCCAGAAGCTATTTTTATTGCAAATTATATTCCTACAGCCGCAATATGTTGAAGTGTATTTCTATGCAAAATATATCTTGTATATACCTGTATGAGAATTGTGAATGCTGGGTTTTGTGCTTTTGTATGGTTGCATAAGCTACAATAAAATGACTGTAAAACAAACTATTTGTGAAGTGATTTTTTTTTTAAAATGTGATTCCAGTATCCAGAATTATTTTGTGGATAGTATATAGATTAGCACTTCGTTGTTACAAGTACCATTTTCACCAACATTAGCATTATCATCTTCACTATCATCATCGTCATCACCACCATCATCTTCATCCTCATCACTACCATCGTTGCTGTTGACATCATCATCACCATGCTCGTCACCATCATATTCTTCATCATCATAATCATCATCATCATCTTCATCCTCATCCTCCTCATCATCATCATCATCCTCATCATCATCATCAACATCATCATCATCAATCATCATCATCATCATCATCATCATCATCATCCTCATCCTCATCCTCATCATCCTCATCATCATCATCAACATCATCACATCATCATCATCAATCATCATCATCATCACCATCATCATCATCATCATCACCATCATCATCATCATCATCAACATCATCATCAATCATCATCATCATCATCATCATCATCATCATCATCACCAATATCATTATCATCAACATCATCATCATCATCAACATCATCATCATCATCATCATCATCATCATCAAACTTCAATATCACAATTGATCACCCTCTTCATCTCAATCCTCCTATCATCAGTCCAATTCAGAAAGCAAATAATGGGACAAAATATGTTCAGTGCACACCAATCAATTAAAATATACTAACCCACTTTATTATTGCAAAAATCAGTGTTAAATGTACCAGCACATACTTGACGTCACATTTCATAATCTCAATTATTTTTTGTGACCTTCTCCAATTTACCTCTTCATAATCAAAATGCTAATCTAATTTTGGTTAATATCTACGTTAAAAGTTTTACATTTATTCTGGTTAGCTCTGATTACCTTTGACAAAATAGGATTAATAATGCATACATTGTATGTACATGATCTGATTACTTTTTGGCACTCTGGAAGAACATGTTCAATATAATAATTATAATTGGATTATCATCAAAAAGCTAGTTAACCCACTTCGGACAAGTATTATCTAAATCAGGGTTTCATGCAACATTACCTTTGTTTTATTATGCAATATTTTGAGTAAATACAATGCTGTATAGTACACACTTCATTGCTCATTATTATGTTGAATGGCATAAAATTTAAAGTTCACATGGAAACAGATGCTCAATCATCATATTTCTAATTCAAGAATTTCAGTGATCATTTTCACCCTAATACGGTATATCTGAATCAAAGAAATAATTGCAAAATCACAGTGGTTGATTTGTGCAGATTTACCCCTCTTCCACATCACCTATCTGGTAAAATTTGAAGAGCTCAAATCGAATCAAATAAACTATTCCTGAATGAGTCAATGAGAAAGCTCTCCATTTCGTCTCTTCAGAAAAATTACATCTACTTTCTTTAATTTTTATTGTTTTTTTTAATCAATTTTTGTCATGATTACAATATAATAGTACTTTTGTTGATTCATTTTATCAAATACATTACTTATGCCTAATCCTCATTTATTTTTACTTCTTTTATATGGATATAGGCAAATGCGAAGGTACGTGTATAAACTTTACAAAACTAGAAAACTTACAAATGTATAAAGTGCATTAACTATATGAAGGGTTAATATCAAACTCGGGATATATAGCAGAGAAGTCCAACACAACTGGAAAATACATACTCAGAATATTAAAAGTACAGGAGGGAAAATAGCAATCTCCATGACATAAACAGTAGGAATTGTCAATCCTCTTTTTGAAATTAGACCATTTTCAGAAGCCTGTTGGCTATCAAATGATGAATGCAGTTTTGTAACTTGTAACCACTCGGGATGCATAT
Source organism: Temnopleurus reevesii (assembly GCA_036244855.1). Lineage (NCBI taxonomy): Eukaryota > Metazoa > Echinodermata > Echinoidea > Temnopleuroida > Temnopleuridae > Temnopleurus > Temnopleurus reevesii. Next base: position 11,441 of record BQKZ01001547.1, read on the forward strand.
GCAGAGAATTTTCTTCTGAATTTGATCAAACATCATCTACAAGTTACAAAACATCATCTACAAATAATGAAATAGTAAATTCTTCCCCGTTTCGTACGGCTTAAAACAAGTTCAAAACTTCTGCCACGGCACATCCAGACATTACTGAGGGGGTGTTGCTTCAAACTTGCAATCAATTCAAATCAACTGCAAATTAGTTGTAAATTGAAACATACATTTTCATTCGCGTACAGTCTCAACTGTTTTCAACACGTGCATGAAACATTGATTTTTATTGCCGCGTGTGATCAACTGCATCCATGCATTCGATCAAACCTTTCTAGCAACACACCCATCATAACATGTGATTTTAGCATGGACATTAGGAAATACCAACATAGGCATACTGTTGAAATTCACATTAATTCTCTTGAATTTCAGTGTGGTTATTGCTAGGACCATTTCATGCAACAGTCTCGTATACAAGTCCCTAAACCCACTACCGATATAGTAAATGAGGAATGATAACTCACACAAATTTAAGTACATGGAACATACACAACAGATAGCACAGCACATTTTACGATAATTTTTGGTAACACTTGAATATAATAAACATTTTAAGCATCAAAATATGGGTACAAGGGAAGACAAAAGTTGCAAAAATAGTGAGGAAGTAGAGAATTTATGAACAAAAATGAAAATATATGCTTGAATTAAACAAGATCAAGGTATAAATGCATCTCCTATCTTCAAGAATCAAATGCTCTTTGTTATGCTATAGGTGAAGTATAATGATATATGACTTACAGAACAAAAGCCTCATGATTAAAGGTATATAATTAAATCATACGAAAAAAGTACAAAAATAAATCTGTGCCTATTTTGCCTCGTGGTAAAGCCTTAGTTTATAAATAAATTGAAATCAAACGTCACAATCTATTATAGAACATATGATATACGAAACTATTATACATAAGGAAAAACATCATTAAGGTATAGATGTAACAAGGTGGGATTTCCCCAAAGGATGATTCCATGGAGTTGGGTCAAATTTTCTGACAGAAAAGGCCCTGCGAAAGAAAGGTTTCATCGGCAATGAAAATCGCTTAACAAAATATTTGTTGCATGGGTGTCTTGTTCAATACAATGTAGATTGACCAGTATTCCATCAGAATTGCTCTTTCAAATTAGTGATTAATCACAAAACCTTTGTGCTACCAGCCCCAAAACTCCAAATCACACATCTTATGATGGCCCCATCATTGCCTCATAACCACAGAGTATGAGGGTTACGAGACACACAACAATAGAAAGCCATGACACAAATTAAATTCCATGACTTTTCCATCACTTCTAAAATATTTTCCAAATTCACTGACTTTTCCATGATTTCGGATTTTTCCATGACTTTCTATGACTGTCTGAACTCTGAATTAAGTGAACTCCAACCTTATAGAAATACCCTGATACAATGCTTGAAGTTTGGTATTCTGTTAAACCTTCCTTTCTCTATTTTTGTGTTCTTTAATTTTGATATGCACCATCATCTATAATACGGTCAGCTCTGTCTAAGTCAAAGTACTTGTCTAATCAAATAATTGCCTAGGTCGATGGGAATTTTTAAAAACAAATCTTACAAAAACATGGGTTATGTACCTCTTTTTAAGAGATTCATCTTAGGCAGAGTTACCTATATAAAATTTTCCTCATTTTGAATCAAGGAATATAACAGGCATGAAATGAAATAACAAATGACATACATGTATAAAATGTATTGAATGGAATGGAATGTAATGTCGCACCTTCATATAACTAAGCTCAAATCATATCTAGCGTATATGGAACAAAAATGAAAATTCAATTGAAAATAATAATGAAAATAAAAACAAAGCGAAAAAAGTTCATCAAAGCAATGAATAATTCAACAAAAAAATTTACCGAGCTGCTAACGCCATGAATATTTTACCAAATTTCATTGATAACATCACATTCATGGCACTCTTGAGGTTGGTTAGAATTATCTGTAGTCACATGATGCAATTTCGACCATTCACTGGTTCAAATTAAAATAAAGAATATAATTGCTTTTGTTCTGCGACTAAAATCACAGATAAAAAAAATAGAGTACCAAAGTTCTAACATCATCACAATTCGTTGTCGATGGAACTTGTTCAATTTTTGAGGTATTTCTTGATGATGTTGTGGCTGTTCTTCTGTAGATGGTGATGTTGTTGCTGTAATACAGTCAAATCTCGTTACAACGAGGTCCTTGGGACCAGAGAAATCATCTCTTTATATCGAGACCTTGTTATATCAGGGCCAAAATACAATAAAATACAAAGAGATTGGACCAGGAAAACTACCTTGTTATAACAAGATCTCGTTATATCCGTGCTCTTTATAACAAGGTTGATGTATGTTGTAATGCATGTATTAGTTGATAAAAGTTGGATATTTTCAACTTAGAATCATTTAGCACCCATATATCTCACACAATTACTGATTCAATATAAACCGGATCGATATGTGTGTTGTACAAGATCAATGTTCACTTTACCTAAAACTACAACAAAATCATACGGTGAGAGATCATTCTCACATGCAGCATCTGTCTTATGGAAAAACCTGCCAAACTACATGTACTTCACAAACATTACACCATATTACTGATTCAGGATTTAGAGGTAACCAACAAACCTACAGGTATCTGTTTAAAACCAAATAGCGGTAATCCCAGTTCCTCTGATTTCTGCCAAGTTTCTAATTCTGGTAAGTGCATAGGAGCTTTAATAGTCATGATTGTATTATGAAAATAGTTCCTTCATATATCCTTTTCATTAGAATTGATCATGAATAATTCACAAACAGCACAAGATGTGACCTGGATTGCATTTCATAAAGTTGTCTGAACAGTACAAACAACTCTATGAACAACTGGTGATCCTTTTCTGTACTACATGATAACTCTATCTGTGTTAGCACCAGAGATGGGTCAGCAGTGATGCGCAGAGTTGTCCGTAACTCTACAAATACCTTTGTAAACCGGTACCAGGGTTGGGTTTAATAAAGCTGTTCATAAAGTATGCACAACTCTGAGAATGACCGATGACCGTTTCTTGCACTCAATGATAACTCCGTCAGCGTTAGCACCTGAGAATGGGTCACACAATACATGTATGAAGCTGATTCGTTTTTAGTTCTAATGAGAAATCATGCATTATAATGTTTCATGATTTTACCATTAATACTCAGTTCCTCACTCAAAGATTTATAGGTGAAAATGCTGCTGACAAAAGCCATCACACTTTCTTCTCAAATTGGATTGCAGATATATTGTATAGTGTTCTCGGGCTTAACATACCGTCCATCTTATATATATAAAAACACACAACAGGAAAAAAACAAGTTGATCTAAATTGAATTGTAACATACAAAGGAAAACAATTGATAATTCTAACTAGCAATAAATCTAAAACAACACATCAATATAAATCACTATAACATGATTTTGTAAATCTAATTAACACGAACACATACATGTATCTTCATATTGATATAATTATATGATTTAACAATATATCTCTTTGGTTAAATGAATACACAATGCTGAATAACAAACAATTAACTTGAGCCCGATAATGTGATAGGCTAAAAAACACTCAGGGATAATTACCCATTCAATAACCTACTAGAGGAAGAATTCTTCCTATTCATCTTTTTTTTCAAGAAATTAGACTTATGGTGTAAATGCATTTTTCAAAGGGGTAATGAAAAGTCTCTGGGCCATTATAAATCACATGTGTGACTTTAACAATGACAAATCTTAACTTTGATAATTCATTGTAGTATAATAAAGAAATAAATTGATAAATAAATAAGTGAATAAATAAAATACATCAATAAATGAATGAATTAAAAAAAACTATTCTCATACCTCTAGTGATGTAAAGGTTTAATGATTGTATGGCACTAGACACAGTTTGCAGTCTCCATTTGAAAATGGTTGTTGTCAACCTCAACAAGTGAATTCTAAGTAAGAGGTAAAAAGGAATGGCTAACAAATACCTATCCATGGTTTTGAAAGTAAAGTTTCCATCTGAAATTCCTGAAAGTTTTGTGACACACATTTGTAAGTCTGAATTATAACTACTGTAATTGAAATAAAGATTTATCATTATTTTTATCACACCCATGACCAAGGAAAGATTAATTTATGCAAAATCCAATTTCACACATCCAGTTATGCAAGTGTTGAAATACCAGATTCCAAAAGCGAAAGTGACAAACTTGCACAAAATTATTTTCTCTGTGAATTTAAAAAAAAAAAAAAAACAAAAAAAAAAAAAAAAATAAAAAAAATTTTAATAAAAAATAAAAAAAATAAAAAAAACAAAAAAAAAAAAAAAAAAAAAAAAAAATTAAAAAAAAAATAATTAAAATAAAATAACCAATAAAGAAACATGATCATAAATTCAAAATTAACCTAGCATGATAAAACACAATCACACAAAATTACCTAAACTAGACAAACACAACAGCAAAAATATTGTAAGATTTCTTATGTAATATACTATACTATGCATAAAACATCTCTTTCTCGAATTGAGCTAATTTTGAGCTGGAATGCTCACGCACACTTCACACACACTCAGTTTTATGAGCTTCTGAAACAAAACTCACAAAATATGCACCATCATAATGGAAGCCATTTTCTTTTCAATACATTCAATATTTAACCTCATAGTTACTACAAATTCAATGGACTTGAGATTGACACAAACCCCTCAGAATATATTCTATCTTTCATACTCGAGGTATTTTCTCTAATCAGCAACATATCAGGGCCATTATCTCTTGTGTGTGTGTGTGACCAAATAAGTTGACTTTTTGGTACATACATGTAATCTCGTTTTGAGGTAGGAATCATTGTATGTAGTGGCGCCGTGGTGTATTGGTCGTGACTCTAGCCTTTCAACTAGAGGGTCGTAGGTTCGAATCCTACCCATGGCGTCAATTTCCTTCAGCAAGAAATGCATCCAAATTGTGCTGCACTCAACCCAGGTGAGGTGAATGGGTACCTGGCAGGAATATCTATTCCTTGAAATGCCAAGTGCGCCGCGGATGGCTGCCCTGCTAAAGCCAGGGTAATAATAATGAAAAGCGCCTTGAGCACTCAGCAGAGTGGATACCTGCACTATATAAATTGCATCTATTATTATTTTTATATTATTATTTTCTTTATATTTTTCTCAAAATTCATGAAGAGTTACTAATTATTATCTTCAAAATGAGTTGCAAATCATAATAGGTAGCCATCACGTCACAGTTCAATGTGCAGAAATTTCACATGACGTCTCTGACAGATCATATTTTGTGTCTGTCGCACAATATTCATGCCCATTGATCTGAGACGTGATGACCAGCCTTGATCAGTTACAGCTCATTTTGAAGCCAGTGACGGAGTCTTTATGAATATTGAGAAAAATATGAAGAAAATGCAATGCTTTCCACCTCAAAATATGATTACGTGGCCCCAAATCAACATCTTCTGTCACGAATGTCACAGATAATGGCCCATAGGAAGATCACACATGGGAAACAAAATCACTTTGACAGATTCTTTCTCTCTCCATCACTGTACGCAAATGATGGAAATCATCCATACAGCTGTGATATATGTAGAGTTGTAGGGAAACACACAGTACTTATTGAGTTGTCTAGGAGGATGGGTTTGGGTGTCCAAACACTAAAAAAACAATTTGTCGCAATTTTGTTTGAATAATTCAACAATTATAACTGCATCTACAGGCAAATATCTTGAATATTTGTTCCCTGGAATACTATACACAATGGCCCGTATTCCGATAGCGAGGTTTAACTTAAAGGTCCACTTTTATGACAATGCATGTTGACTTGTGGTGATCTATGCTACCCTTACAATCAACCTTGTGAGTGAGAGAGCTCCCAAATGTGCCCCATATATTTTATAATAATTTTTCTTTATATTTTAGTGAGCCAATTTGGGAACGCCCCTAAAAATTCTCTTCATATGCAGAGTACTGTATATGAGGTCATATACAGTACTATGCATATGAATAGAATGTTTAGAGGCATTTGTGGAAATCCCTTGAAGGGGAGCTTATTTTATTTACAAAGGATATTAGGACGTACTTTCACCTGACGTGAACATACCTTGAATCATTCCACCATTGAACCTGTTGTTTCTATTGATAGAATTGTGGAAACATTCACTTGATACTCCATTGAGCAGTAATTGCATTCCATCTTCATTGTTCACCAAGTTAATCTCTCTTGATAATGGCCAGTTGTAAATATTTCCCAATTAACATAAGACATAATGAAGAATGATTTCAAGTATGTTCATGTCAGGTGAAATTACATCTTAATATCTTTTGTAAATCAAATAAGTTCCCCTCCAAGGGATTTCCACAAATGCCCCCTAAAGATTCTATTCATAAGCATAGTACTGTATATGACCTCATATACAGTACTTTGCATATGAAGAGAATTTTAAGGGGCGTTCCCAAAATGTCTCTCTAAAATATAAAGAAAAATTATTATAAAATATATGGGAAACATTTGGGAGCCCTCTCACTCACAAAGGTGATGGTAAGGGTAGCATAGATCACCACAAGTCAACATATATTGTCATAAAAGTGGACCTTTAACCCGGGACTAAGCCATTGTTATTTAGACCTAGGCTATTGAAAAGTTAAACCAAGAGTCTAAATGACAATGACTTAGACCTGGGTTAAGTTACACCTCGCTATATGGGCTAATGATTTGAAGATTTTCATATCATCATTGCCATCTTGTTTAAAGGAGAGTTCTAAAACCTTCCACAGTGTCAGGACCCCAAATAACTGGGCATTTACAGCAGAGTCTGCATACAAAAACCCCCATCCAGGTACGATTCTAGCATTCATTATTAACTCTGATACAAAAATGTAAGAATATCATAGAATTTCTCAGTGACAAACATAAGCTGTCAAAACAGTGGCCAGTTGGATTCTGGACTGATGAGTGACCATCACAGTATCTGACCTGCTGGATGATCGATGGAATGAGTGATGACAGTTGGCTAACCTCTTAGACAAACCTGACCTGTCGTTAGAAAGGCTATCATTGCCCATTTAGCCTTTCGAACGACGATAGGTCTGAACAATGTCTGACTCGTTGGCTGGAAAATGGAACAAGAAATGACTATTGGCAAACGTCTGTGACAAACCTGAGCTGTCCAATTTGGGGGTCATTTCACAGTCAAAACAGAGGTTAGATCGCTCTTTGGCTGATAAGTGGAAGCAGATATGCTAATCTTATGGAAATCGTTGGCTGCCGATCTCTGGAGGCAATGTCACTGCTCAATCAGTGGTCTATGTGGTGTCTTGACTCGCTAGCTGGTGAATATAACCACTGACCCATCTATCGAGCTGCGAAATCAGTAACCAATATGTCATCGTCCAAATAGTGTTCAGCCATGAGATTGAGGGATGGTCTTCACCGTGTCTGACTCACTGGCCGATAAATAGATGGAGAGATGACAGTTGGTTAACCTCTGTGACAAATACGTGCTTTCCGACTGATAATCGTGTCATTGGCTAAACAGTGGTGTGATAGGCATCAGACTCCTAATTGATCTTCATGATGTCCGACTAGCGGGTTGATGAAAGGAGGGATTGATAACCATTCGCTAACCTCTATGACAATCTCTTGTCCAATCAGTGACCAATGCTATTCGCCAAACCTTGATCAGTTCGCCTTTGGAATGATGAGCGATCTCAACAATGTCAAACTCACTGGCCGGTAAATAGATGGAGAGATGACCATAGGCTAACCTCTACAACAATCATTTGTCCAATCAATGACCAATGCTACTATCCAAATGTTGATCAGTTAGCCTTTGGAACGATGAGTGGTCTAACTCGTTGGCTGGTACACGGATGGAGAGATGACCGTTGGAGAGATGACCACAGGCTAACCTCTTCCACAATCCGATGTCCAATCAGTGGCCTACATCATATAACCCTCCTTATGTTGAGCGGTCATTGTGGCATCCATTAGATGACCAAAGAGTATATGTACCATCTTGACCGCTAGCTGGCTGGTGGGCAGTTCCCATAACCTCGGAAGTAGGTGCAATGGAATGACTTGAATCTGTAGAAACGATATAAAAAAGAGAGATAAGGTTATATAACAATGATGATAATGATATCTCTTATTTACCAAGGGTAGCCACTTTCAGCTGATAGCTGTTTTTCCAGAGGACCCTGCATAACATAAAGTTAATATTACCCTCCTCTGAGTGCCTGGCAAGAAGGCAGACAGTCCCATGTTTTGTATGACCGGGCCGAGGATCGAACCCACGTTCATGCATAAATGCAGTTACCATAAAATGAGGTGAACAGAGATGCAGGAGTAAAAAGTGACAAAACTTAGTCTACTTCGCATATCATTTTTGCTTTCACTTTTTTTTTCAATTTTCCCTACATTATATGAATCGACTCTCGGTGGTCTAGTGGTAAGACGCGTATCTAGTCATCAGGAGATTGTTGGGTTTGATTCCTACCCAAGAATGCCTGTGAATTTTTTTCACAGCATCTCGGTAAAGCACTGTCAATCAGTATTAATCCATGTTGGGATAAGCCAAAAACAATTTCAATTAAATGTTTATTCCACAAACAGGGTCTGTGATCCACCTCATCAAAAGGGACTTTTTAATGGTCTAAAGTGTGGTCCCTGAATATCTGTTTTTACGGTACATTTCTAAATGAGTAGATGTGAATATCAGTGTAAAGTGAATAGAAATATGCAAAGTATGAAGTAATTACTATAATAGTTTGTATATCGATTCATGATCAAAACACCACAAAAGCTGAACAATTGTATTATCAAAAGCAAATAAGGATCTCCTATTCACTGTAGAAATTTTGGCAACATATATTCACCAAATTTGAGTAGGCCTATATTTTTCCCATCCTGAACAAGCTAATCAAAATAGCGAAAAAGATTTGAGGCAGAATCGAACAAAGAATTTGGAGGGCAGTTTGTAACCCGGTAATCTTTATAGTTTTTGCTCAATTTTTATAGGAGTAAACTAATAACTGTATTTTTCTGCACAATCTTTTGTGAGTAGCTCAAGAAGTTTTTCCACTGCTTTTACTTGGATAATATAAATAGATCTTTTATGCAAAAGTAACACAAAAGGGGGCATTACACATCTCAATGGTCATTCTAGAGGATATAAGCATAAAAAGTCAATTCAAGCTCAGGGCATTCCCCTTCTTAAATTTCATCCGACAAAATTCCAATGTATTCTGCAAAGATAGTCATACCATCTACCCTGAAGCAATTTTCTGATTACAAAAATTGGCTGGACGTTGGAAATTATTGTTAATCTAAATGACTTGAAATATCTATCAAAGTTTAACTTCTGATAACAAAAAAAGTCTTGCATTGGACACTTCCACTGACAACAGTTACAATCTGTACAATTTATTCAAACTATTCTGAAGAAGCAGATCGTTTGTCAAATTGTGAGGCAACAAAAAATCAACTCTCTTACTCTTCTGACGATTACATATTTTATTGAAGATTTATTTAAACAGCCACACATATCAGTATTTATACATTCTACAAGCTAGCTTTATATAAATTCATTGCCATGTCTAGAAGAATTTTCCTGACACCTTCAATGACTTTTCCTTTTCCAAATAAATGCGAGGTACAGGTAGTGATCAAGCAGTAATACTCTCCAATGAAGAACTACTGTGATCTCTTGGCAAAATTTTCCTGGATAATGAATATGATCTTCTTTCCATCAGGTGCATGATTTAAAAAAAATTGAGGATCAGATTATCATGTGAGAGATTGGTTTCTGAAAAAATCTGAGGCAACATTCCTGATTAGAAGAATGATATAACAATGAACAATATTTTTCATTATTTGGGTAAAGCATTGTTGCCAAGATGACCACATTTTATAAGTAGGCCCCCTTTGACTAACAAAATTGATGTGTTGAGGCAATTGTCAACAAAATAATGAAGGTGGTCTTATACAGGTACTTTTGCAAATGAATGTAGTTCACTAGATTCTTCATCTTTCTTTCTCTTTCTCTCCCACAATGGTAAAGATAATAGCATTACTGCACTGACATCAATTTCTAAAGGCAAACTCAGCCAAGTAGTGGGCTAAATCCTAATTTCCTAAATCCAGTTTCAAATCCTATCCGTTTAATCTGTACGGTTATATTGTGACGCGCTATGTTCTTTGGGATAGACAATGTACATGTACAGTGGCAAGATTACTGTTATTTGTTCAAAGATGATTTTATGTTGTAATTGCAAAGCAGTGGCAGACTCTGTGGACTCCTGTTTCCTGTAGACTTGCGTGCACTAGTCAATTCCATAGAGAATCGTCAATTAATATTGAATATATCATACTGAAAAAACATCAAATGCTGGAGAGTGCTTTAATGTTGTGCAAAATATCAGAAACAAACTTGCTTCTGAATTAGGGGGAAATGAAATAAATAAATGGAGTAAACATTTAATCTGGCATTGCTCAACCTCGATGTGGTAAAAGAAAATCAATTTCTGTTCTTTTTTAATATTCATAAGCTTTGCACAAAGCTCTTTAATAGTACGATGCCTCCCCTCCCCCCGCCCCCCCCCCAAAAAAAGCACACATCCAAAACACACACACAAGTGCAAAAAAAAAAGAATGGATGGAAAAAACAGGAAAACTAATGTACATATCTCTGATGTATAAAGACTCAAGTAGAATAAAATGAACCTTAACAATATGCTCCTTTCCACTATTGTAAGGGGAATGTTTAAATCTCCATGAGATAAATGGTCTTTGTGGTAGGCGTCCATACAGATCCATGGGTATAGGTTTACTGTGAAGATTTATACAGCCATGATGATTTGTAATGCTCAGTGTTGACTGTAGGCTTTTAGATGTGTGCTTGTTAGAATACAAGCTTATTATCTCTTTTGATTGGGTGTTTAATGGAAGGATTTGCATACCAATGGAAGCTTTGTTGGAAGCCATTAGGTATGTAGATCACTGAAAATTGTTGAGATGAATGAATAGAAATACACTAAGCAAAAAGGATAACTATTAAATTTGTATACCAGGGCAGGCAGTGTTTCATCAAATCATTCTTAAAGCTCCAAACGACTTTAAGAAAGACTGGAGTATGTAAACGAGTCTAATATGCACACGATTATTGATCAATCAGCACAAGAACTGATACCAGTCATAAATTAAGTCGCTCCTAAAGGCTTTGCAACTTGGTCGAACGCCGCCCAGGTGCTTTATTTCTGGAAAACCCTTAAATGTATCTGTCTTGCATGATATCAAACACACTGCAAAAATCTTCACACGCTAAGGATTTCCATCACTACAAGATGTTTCTTTCTCAGCTGTCCTACACATCCTGCAAAGTTAGCCTATAGAGAAGTAAAATAATAAAAATATAAACTAGACATTTAATTCGTCATGTAGACGAATTAGGTGATCTGTCCTTAATGTTAGTGTTTAAAATGATAGCTATGATGAAGAGAAAAAAAAATAGAGATGAAAAAAAAAAATATGTCACAGCTGGTACTCGAACTCCCGACCTCCATATTAAGAAAACTATGATTTTCCCCATTGATTAATACACGCAGGAGTTTCTCTGTAGAATATTACACGCAGATCAGGACTGGGATTCTTGTGTCATACATTGTGCAGAAAATTTCGATATGATCCCGAATTCTGATTAAAAAATAAATGGCACATGNAGTGGGCTAAATCCTAATTTCCTAAATCCAGTTTCAAATCCTATCCGTTTAATCTGACTGTACGGTTATATTGCGAGGTTTTATATGTTCTTTGAGATGTTTGCCAAACTCATGATCGATTGGGCATAAAGAATTTTTATAACATTTTTTTGTTTTAAATAAACGTTTAGGTTTGACTTTACCTTCTCTATCATGATTTTAATACGAGCTTTGGACAAGGTCCTTTAATATTCTTATATCCCCATACAAAAAAAAAACTCACACACAGTACACACACATGCAAAAAAGGAAAGGAATGAATGGAGAGGGCATAGGAAGAGTAATTTATACATCAAGTAAATCAAATAAACCCAAATCATTTTCTCCTTTCCACTATTGTAAGGGGAACGTTTAAATCTCCATGAGATAAATGGTCTTTGTGGTGAGCGCCTTTACATACAGATCCATGGGGATAGGTTTACTATGAAGATTTATACAGCCCTGATGATTTGTAATACTCTTACATGGTGTTGACTGTAGGCTTACAGATGTGTGCTTGTTAGAATACAAGCTTATTATCTCTTTTGATTGGGTGTTTAATGGAAGGATTTAAATACCAATGGAAGCTTTGTTGGAAGCCATTTGGTAGATCACAGAAAATCATTTAGAACTACTGATGAAAAATGTAATTAACCCCTTTGAACTGGTTCATCATATCATTCGAAGAGGAAAAAGACAAAATGTATTTCCAGGTATCAAACTAACATAGGATCATTCCCTACGAAAGTCGGCTAGAACATTAATCTCCACAAAACATAGGGATCATTTTGTACCAGTAATCTTTAACTTCAAGGCAACGGCTATCATCGTCCCAAATCAAAATAAAATAATATGCTCCTATCCACTACTCTAAGGGTACGTTTACATCTCCATAAGATGAATGGTCTCAATTTGATAGAGATTTAAGCCTTTACATACAGATCCATGGGAATAGATTTACTGTGAATATTTATACAGTCATGATGATTTGTAATGCTCTTACATGGTGTTGACTGTAGGCTTTTAGATGTGTGCTTGTTTTGATTGGGTGTTTAATGGAAGGATTTGAATACCAATGGAAGCTTTGTTGGAAGCCATTAGGTATGTAGATCACTGAAAATTGTTGAGATGAATGAATAGAAATACACTAAGCAAAAAGGATAACTATTAAATTTGTATACCAGAGCAGTGTTTCATCAAATCATTCTTAAAGCTACTAACGACTGGAGTACGTAAACAAGTCTAATATGCACACGATTATTGATCAATCAGCACAAGAACTGATACCAGTCATACATTAAGTCGCTCCTAAAGGCTTTGCAACTTGGTCAAACACTGCCCAGGTGCTTTATTTCTAGAAAAACCTTAAATGTATTACTGTTTTGCACGATACCAAACACACTGTAATAATTTTCACATGCCAAAGATTTCAGTTATTAAATGATGTTTCTTGCTCAGCAGTATAATATACATCCTAAAAAGTTAGCCAATACAAAAGTAAAACAATAAAAAATGACTTTTATAATTAATTTATAATCAACACATTTTAACAAGCCCCTCATTTTGACAGCAAAAAATCAACTGTTGAGTTTCAAAATTCAAATTGAAATATCATCATTCCCTATTAAAGAGCATGTTACATGTATCTACATGAATTTATGATATTTTTCAAACTGTCAAATGTAAAACAAAAAAATAGCCATGCCAAGTACATCAGTTAGACCAACATCCAATCTGTTTATATCTTCCTACATTTTACAACACAATAGTTAATTTATTTAGTGCATTTTGGCAGCTAGGGATATTCATTTTTGATGAGTCTTTTACATCATTTAGTCACCAGTGCATAACTGGTGCATTAGATGAATGATATTATATTTCTCAGAAACATCAGCTTTACAACTGTCAGCCTAATATCCTAATGCAAAGCAATTGCCTATCATAGGCACAATGTAAGAGCCCAAGAATAATTTCATTGAGGTAAATGAAAAATATTGTTTGAACATGATTAAAAAGTGAAAAATCTTCATTCACAATATTTTTATTTTCTTATTCACTGAATAATGAAGCTCCTGTTCAATATACACTATTATTATCTATATGGGAGTTTTAAGCCGTACAATATTAAGCCATATTGTACGGCTTCAATTTTACGCTTGCGCAAAGCAGTGACCAGCCTTCTGGTATATGTAAAGATAATAATAATTATATTNGCTAGAAATGACCTGAAACGTATGGAGACTTGATTGTAGATGATTTAGAGCATTTTGAGATTTTGACGCGCGCGTACGCGCGCGTAATGAGATTTCTATGAGCTGAGACGATGGCTATTGAGAGACATTCATGTGAAGCTTATGTGATGTAAATTTTGAGACTTTGTGATTGTTATTGATGAAGATATTGTGATTTCTGAGATTTTACAAAATGGCGCCTAGATGATGTCATCATTGACCATTCACATAAACAATGGATGCATTTACGTGTCCTCGATAGACCCGATCGATGACTCGAATGACATTAGTTATGACCTGTCATTTTTGAGATATCGTTGACCAAAGTTTTGGAAATAAAAATAATATAAAAAAAATAAAAAAAAATAAGAAAAATCTGTAGAAACATAATAGGTGATCTGTCGATATGACAGATCACCTAAAAAAAACCTTATGATTAGTCCACAATTGACCGCTTTTCACAAGTCTAGCATTTCATCATCAAAAAAATATATAAAATACTGAGTTTCAAAATTCAAATTGGAATACATGTATGATCATTCCTTCAAACCAGTTATCTATTTGAATCCATGATTTTCAAACTGTCAAAGGTAAAAAGTTTGGAATACCAAGTTATCAATTTAGACCAACATTTAATCTTACTATATTTTCCTATATTTTGCAATAAAAAGCTAATTTATTTTGCATTTTGGCAGCTATACATGTGATGTAGGTATTCATTTTTGATGAGTCTGCCACATTGTTTAGTCACTAGAGCAGAACTGATGCATTAGATGAGCGATATTATATTTCTCAGAAACATAACCTTTACAACTAACATCCCAATGTATTGCAATTGCCTTATCATGGCCGCAATGTAAGAGCCCCAATCTCATTTAGGTATACTGAATTTATTGTTTGAACATGATTAAAAAGTGTAAAATCTTTATATAAAATATTTTCGTTTGTAATTTACTGAGCAATAAACTGCTCAATGCACACTTTTATACTAGACTACCACCTCCTCCCCTTAAAATGGACTATAAAATTCTTCTTTATTTTGTTATAAAGCTGTCCATTTATTTCATGCCTAACATGTTTCATTCAAAATCTCTGAAAATCATTATTTAACTCTTAGGTCTAAAGCTGTATATCTCATTCATGCCTAACATGTTTTATTCAAAATCTCTGTAAAATATGATATAAGCCTTTTGTCTAAAGCTGCATAAATTGTCATGCTTTATGAGCTTCATTTAAAATCACTGAAAGGTACAGGGCCTGAAACATAAAAGATGCAATAAGGTTTACTATAAATATTAATTGTAAGTCTATGGCAAAATGTGTACCATAAAGATGTGATTAATTTTCAATTTATTGTATCGCTCTTATGTTACAGGCCCATAAACCAGAATAAAAATATCAACTAATAAAAATATTGTACCAGCAAAAATTCACGGAATTCAATGATTGATGGCCAAACCTAATATCTAGGAATTATTCCTAGCTTAGATGCATTGTGATAAATATATAACATTGGCTCCATTCAGATATAGTTTTAAAGGCAATAGCTAACATTGTCAAAAATTGAAATAAGATTTAACTGATCCTGCTGGTGCTATGTTCAATATCCTAAACCTTTTGTCAAAATATGAATGACCTGAATTTTTCTCATTGGTCCTATATATAAACACAAGCCATTTAACACTGATAAATTTATCTCCTGCAACGCAAAGTGTACATATATACACCTCTGCGGGGAGCTTCTGTGAGTAGCATGTGTGTGTTTTGCTGGCCCAAAACAACATGCTTTCTTAGTGTAGATCTATTTTTACTCATTTTCATTAGCAAATCTTAATCTCATACTGTCATACCTTTGGATATTCTTAATTTCAATGGTATAAAAAGGCCCTCACGCATTTAAACCCATTTTACATAGTTTAAGAATGCCTTTAATCCCACATTCATTGTGTATGGGAATGATCCTGACCTACTTGATGCGCAAAGACTAATGAGAAATGACAATCTAATAAATGAGTTTTGCTACTAAACCGTGACCAAATATATGAGTGCGATTCAGAGACCCGGACAAATAACTACATACTACATAGTACACTGCACTATACCAGAATGTGATGCTTCAAAAAACACATAATATGCACATACAGTGTATATGGAACTACAAATTACAATCGTCCCTGAATTGATAAATTAAAAGCAAATAGAGTAGTTTGTTGAAAAATTTGGAGTAAATACATTTTAAAATCGTGCAAATGTATTGCAAAAAAGGAAAAAATTGCATCACAATGAATTCCTTCATGTTTCGGTATACTTGATTACAATGATTCAAATGGGCAAAAAAATCAATGACAGCCTATTTTGCTTTCAATCATCAATGTATATCTGATGAATACATAGATGATATATATTATCTCTTGTATAAAAACTCATTTATTTCTTGAAGCTTTTCAATGATATCTTGCACCTTTATGCATTATTTTAGTAACAATATCCACAGACCCTAACATCACAGCGCAGTAGAGTATATCCATATAGTGACTGCGCTATATAAATTATCTCATTATATTATTATTATTATATGATGAATACTTCAATCATATAGATGAAGTAAGCTGATCTATCAAGTTGCTGTCATTTCAAGATTGATAAACAAAATAACCATCATTATTTAAATATAATGAAAGAGATTGAATAGTTATTGGAAGAGCCAGTCAACAAAACATAACAATGGTCATACAAAATTGAAGAAATGATTGCCATAGCAACCGAATTATGCCAGCCAACAATCTTCTTTAAAATCAATATTTTCTTGTATAACACCTGTCCAAAAATGAGGCAATAATAATCTAATCTTCCCGTTACTCAACACATGAAGGTGACAAAATAATGATTTTTAACCATCTAATTTTTTTTTTTTTGCTGCCCCATTCTACAACAGCAGGCAGGTTTAATATGGATTTAGCCCATCCATCCCACTGCAATCGAGGACATCAGAGCAATATCGGTTCATCTTACGAACCAATCACACCTTTACATCTATAGCCAACGTCTATTCAGTGTTCATGGAATTTAGGAGACTCTCTATGAATGCACAAATACAGAGGAAAGATGCTTAGCTGGTGCTTATGCATGCGTCCATCTGGCACCTGCCGAATGCCTTCAGCACACATTAAGCCTCCTGTCTTTATTTCGGCATTCTCATAGTATAAAATCTTTGAAATTTCACGAAAGCTGAACAAGCGTTGGTTATAAATTCTTTTAAACATTTTCCACTGCCATATCACACTTTCAGATTCAGATCCTGATGTGGCAAACATAAAGCAAGACCTCTATTGTGGATCCCATTGAATACCAAGAGATTTTTCTCCCTCTTTTTCTATTTTTTAATTCTATTTCTCTAATCATGTCAAAGTTTGTATATTATAGTATTTTTATGTATATTTGTGTATTAAAAAATTACTTTTTTTTATAAATTTCATTGAAATTGAAATTGTTGTCAAATCAAATTGCAATTTTCATTTGCATTTCAAGTAAAAACATTGATTGAAATATTCAGACTAAAGTAGATATTCTTTAAAAAAAATATGCAAGGCAAAATGAATGTACATAAAGCCATCATATTAAGAAGGCTGGCACATGATTATAATAATCAGCTGGCCATTTCATTGCAATAAACATCACAAGGTTCTAGAGAGATTGTCCTTGTAGTTGTTGTCAAATTAACGACTGGCCTTACAAAAATTAATAATACAGGTCTAATGACTGTCATTGATATGACATAGTAATGATGATTGGCAATTCCGCAGGGCAGGAGCGAGGATATTATAATACAGGTCATTGAAAAAACCATGATGGGCTTATTACTCTGACAAAGTGCTTCCAATTTCAATTAATTTCAAAACGATTATCTCCATCGACTTTTGACCCAACGTGTTACCACACAAGGCTTCAACACGCTATAGCCCTGTCTTTCAATTATATCAAACAATTTTTTCATCAAAGAGATTCCTTAGGGGATGAGCTGTTTTTCAATCCTATCAGACAATTTTTTTCATCAAAGAAATTATTTGGTGGATGAGCATTACAGGTTGTAAATGATTCTATTATTGAAGCAATGATGAAAGCATTACCTTGCTATAAGAATTTTATGATGTACATGTACAACTACTGTTTTCAAGGGGCTTTGAGGGGACAACTGCTTTTTTTCTACTTATTTTTTTTCTGCTGCTGTATAGTTATTACATGTTAATTAATTAGTTGTAATAATTTGTTGTCACGTGTAATCATGAAATCAATAAAGCATATGAATACAAAAAAAAAAAGAATTTTATGATGTGAAGTGAGTATAGCTAATCTGAATATTATAAGATATGACCAAATAAATTAACACTATCAGGATGAAATTCGAGCCCCAAAATATTGTTGTTTCTATAATGCTGGTGGAAGGGAGTTCTCATTCAATATGAACTAGTAAATTGATGCTTATAAATGCTATTTATTATATATATGCTATTATAAATGCCATAAATCAATCTAGTTCTTAAATTGCTTTCTCTTCTTTAAAATTGTAATATCCTTGAACGATTCATCCCATTTATATATCTGTATTTGGGAGGGGGTTCCAGATGTTAAGATTAGAGTGTACCCAGGAACCAAAATGTCAGGAAAATATCATGCAAATCTACGCACAGAGCAAAAGACTAGTAATAACTACTCCCTTTCCCAGCTCACCCTCTCAATTTTCTAAGAGTTGCCACAGTTCTTTGTGATTTTGGATTTTAAAATAATACTTTGTATCAAATCATTTTCTATTTAAATTACGGCAAAGATTGCCATTCTACAAAAAATATGAATTATAATTGATTGAAGTGACTTTTCAGCTAGGATGCCTGAATCCTTCATTGTACTTTTCTACCGTTTCAATCCATTTCCACATACATATCAACATATCAATTGTATATCGTCAAAAGTGAACGGAACTTTAAAAGACACACTTGTCATGCATCTCCGCAATATATCAGCCAAAGCAAGCATTTAAGCACACACGAGATAAAACATCCACCCCACTCTCAACCGAAAATCACGGATCCTACATCAAATGCGAACCCAGATGGCTTTCAACTTGCTATAAATATTTATACCATATCCCCAGGTCTAGAGTAATTGCGCCATGTAAGGGGACACCAGACGCCTGTTAACGTTACACTGGTCATGCATTACGCCTGCCGCCATGCAACACCATCATATTCATCTAGAAAACAGCCCACTGAGATGGCTCTCGAGGTTTTGAGATGAAACTGGAGGTATAGATTGCAAAGAGTAGTTCAGTCTAGTCCTCTGTGAGTTTTATCTGTCCCAAAGCTAGAGGAAGACAAAACTATGATCTCTCAACAATACTGAATCAACCATAACTCTGTGATATTTATCTGTCCCAAATCATTAAGGGAGACATTACTCAGAGCTCTTAACTCTCGAGAGCCAACCCTTCCCCTTCTAGATTCAGCGCATTAGACAGCTTCTATGTTTTCCATTAGCTTTGGACAGATATGGCTTTTCGGTGGGGAAGGGTTAATTCTCTCCCAGATTTGAAAGCCTAAGTTATGTCTCCCTTTAGCTCCAACGACAGATAAACTTCACAGAGGCTAAAGTGATGATGTAGACAGATAGCTGTGATGAGATTGGGTGTCTTCATGATAACCACATCATAAGTAAGAAACTATCATACATGGTAGGATCTTCATCTATTGCGCACAACTTGGAAAGTATGTGATGTAAACATATTTCTGAGCATCTCTCATGACTAACACATGGCTACTTTAAAGAAATAAAATGTAAAGATAAGATTAGATACCTAGTAGGATCCAAAAATTCTGTACAACGTAGAAGGCATGTTCTTTAAACATATTCCTGAACACCTATCATGTCTATGACATGGCTACTTAAAATTTAGATTGTCAAGAAATAATACATACCTGGTAGTATCCTCATCTATTCTGTACAATGTGGAAGGCATGTTGATAATATTTGTCCTCTTCTCTGTAATACTGTAACTCAAGGTCAGCTGGTGGAAAAGTGAAATATAATTTCATTAATTAAAGAGCAATTTGCAACAAAAAACACATGGCTACTCTACCATATTATCATTATTATCTTTATCAGTATTATCATTATCACCACCACCATCACCATCATCATGACTATCATCATCATCAGCACAACCATCCACACCATTCTCATCATCAACTTATTTATCGTCATCATCATAATCATCATCACCATACCTATCATCATCATCATTATCGCCATCATCATGACTATCATTATCGTCAGCACAACCATCCTCACCATTCTCATCATCACTATCATCATCATCATCATCATCATCATCATCATCATCATCATCATCATCATCATCCTCATCCTCATCATCACCATCATCATCATCATCATCACCATCATGCTCATCATCATCACAACCATCATCATCATCATCATCATAATCATCATCATCATCCCCATCTCCATTATTACCACCACCATCATCCCTATCATCATCATCATAATCATCACCATTATCATCACAACCACCACCATCACCATCATTAATATCATCAACATTATCATCATCATCATCATCATCCTCATCATCACCATCAGCATCATCATCCTCATCATCATCATCACAACCATCATGATCATCATCATCATCACAACAACCACCACCACCACCACCACCACCACCGACACCACCACAAACAACACCATCATTATTAGAAAACATAGAATCATTATTACCTGGTTATGAAGTTGTTTGGTAGGAATGCTTCTTAATTGTTGGAGGTGTGAATTGAATGTTTGCACCTTAGTTAGAGGTTTCTTCAATAAGACTTCTGCATGATTGGAAAGAGATTTGATAGAAACAAGCAAAAATGATTAGTTATACAAGACTATTTATACTCTCAATCACTAATTCATTAATGAACACTAACAAATGGTTGAAAATGTAAGAACACATAAATAAAACATATTGAATGCAGCATATCTTGCATAAAAATATCTTTAAGAGGTGGAGTTTTAAAGCATGTTCAAATCTGTAAAATTCATTAACTAAAATCATTTGTTGAAAACAAGACTGTTGATATGAAAGAAAATCAATAAAAATATTAGAACTAAAACATGATGAATGAAAACGGTTCGGCAAAATACTTTGAATGAAGAATAACAAAAACATGTAATAGAGAAAGGGAATAAAAGAGAAAGAAGACTTGAATATTCTGAATCCTAGAAAGGAGATAATTAAAATATTTTCATGAAATATATCTTACCTATAATGAAGCCAATAGTCACATCATCTGGAAGACGTATTCTATTGCACATTCTCTCAAAAGTTCCACTACTGCTGGGGAGAAGAGAAAATAGAAAGGAAAAGGGAAAAAATACCATTAGTTTTAAGCCAAAAATATAAACAAATTATAAATAAATTCACACAGAAATGAAAATAAGCATTTCCTCAAAATCTAAGCAATTTAATGGAGGAATAGGAAAAATAAAAAATAAACAGAGAAAAAAAGAAGGATTAGAAAGAGGAAAAGAGGAAAAAGAAGGAACAATGGAAGAACAGAGACAAGAGGGTAGAAGGTGTGAAAATACAAGCAATTGCTAATCTTGCCAAGAATAAGAATAAAACTTTGCTGATTCAGCCAGTGAAAATTCATTATTGTAATTTTTTTAACCAAAACAGGAATCACTTAAGTTTTTTTTCAGTCCTTGGTCCTGCATATTTCAAGATAAAAGCTATTCAAAACGGATAATTCATTAGCAACTAGCAGGTATCTTAGGTTTTCACTACAATGTTTCCACTATAATGCACAGATAAACCTCTTTATTTTCAGATAATGATAGCTACAAAAATTTCAAAATCATACAGATATTTACAGGATTTGGCATTGTTAAATGTCTTTAACCTTGAGTTAAATCTTCATCACAGGATGCTCAATTATCATAAACACCTGAGTTAGAAATACACAAATTTGGATATCATTATCTACAGAATTATATCTGTCATATGAAATACTCTTATTAGAACCATTTAAGATTTTGCTTCTGTCAAATCTGTCTTCAGCATTTAATATTCCACAATTCCATCCCAATTTTGGCCAGCTCAAATAATCTCTAGAGGAAAAATGGTCCATTTGAATCTTGACTAAAATAACATTTTAGAACATGATAGTAGCTGCTAAATCCTTCATCACTTCTCACTTAAACTCTTCTCACTATCTTCATGGGTTATTTAACATTGTTGGAATAAAATTGTGGTTGTTTGGAGCTTTTAAAATATCAGGAGAAGTGCCGATATATTTACAGAAAGGGACAGAGAGTGAGAGACTTGAGGATGCAGATGAATAACATGGAATGAGGGAGAGAGAAAGATAGATCTTTGGATGGATGTATCAATAGATTAAGAGATAGATGGAAAGAGAGTGAGTGAGGGGAAGGGGTAAACATTGTTACAGAGAATATAAATCATCTACAAAATACAAGTGCCGAGTACAAAAATATCAAATCATACACAACTTAAAAGAAGCTAATTAATCACGTAACAGAATTATAATATCTCACAAGCAAGACCAAGCGGTGTTATCTAAAATGGTATCAAGTACATATGATACCGGTTGATTGAGGGCAAACCCCCCTTACAAATTCAATTATATATCTTTTTATCTTATTTGGCAACCTTGTAACCTGCTAGAGAGTGGATAGTACGAGGGTATATGATGCTCTAATAAGATGCAATAATGACTAATTATAACTACTCTCCGGCACAAGGTTTTAATATCCATGGAATTACAAACCTCCTTCACCAATAGCAATTTACATATGCATATCTTAAAGGGGAACTT
Source organism: Temnopleurus reevesii (assembly GCA_036244855.1). Classification (NCBI taxonomy): domain Eukaryota; kingdom Metazoa; phylum Echinodermata; class Echinoidea; order Temnopleuroida; family Temnopleuridae; genus Temnopleurus; species Temnopleurus reevesii. The sequence goes on from BQKZ01001547.1 coordinate 34,376, forward strand.
CACCCAGATATTGATGTGATCTCAGTGGATGCAGAAAAATACAATGGTTAAATTGTGAAAATTTGAGCAAAATCGGATAATCCATTCAAAAGTAATGAATTTTCAAAGTTTTAATTTACACCCCTCATGGGCTCCTTAAATTGGCAAACGTACAGGCACAAAATGGCTGCCAACATGGAGAACTCTCCATTCACTTTGTACACAAAATTGCACATTTTCCTCTTTTTCCAGAAAAGTAGACAGAATTTTGTTTTTTCGGTTACATATGTTATAGCCACATCAATTCTGCAAGCATTCCAGAAAGAACGGTGGTGATTCCTCATTTGAAATATGATATTGATCCATTTTCAATAAATTTATATACAAAGTGAATGAGGAGTTCTCCATGTATGACATCACAGATTATACTAATTGGCTTTACGTTGCCAATTCAAGGATGCCCAGCACAGGTGAAAATGATAACTTTGAAAATTCATAACTTTTGAACGGATTATCCGATTTTGCTCAAATTTTCACAGTTTGTTCATCTGATTTTTCTTCATTTACTGACTATACATTATTGTCTGGGTGTAATTCCCCTTTAACATTGTTAGAATAAAAATGTGGTTGTTTTGGAGCTTTTAAAATATCATGAGAAGTGTGGGTAAATTTAAAGGAAGGGAAAGAGAGTGAGAGACTTGGGGATGCAGATGAATAACATGGAATAAGATGTAGGGAGAGAGAGAGCGACCTTTGATTAGATAAATCAATATATTGATAGATACATGAAATAGAGGGTGAGAGAGAGGTAGAAGTAAAATTGTTATGAAGAATATACATCATCTACAAAATACAAATGCTGACAAGAATAATATCAAGTAATACACAATTTAAAAGAAATTATTCCATAACACAACATACATTCATAATATCTTGGGAGCAAAACCCAGTGGCGTTATCTAAAATGATATCAAAATATCCAATTAAGTACATAAGATACGAGTTGATTGAGAGCATGCCCCCTTTTCTAATTGAATTATACCTCTTTTGATCTCATTTGGCAACCTTCTAACCTGCTAGATTGGATGTAGTACAAGGGTATATGCTCTAATTAGATGCAATAATGACTAATTATAACTACTCTCCGGCACAAGGTTTTAATATCCACGGAATTACAAACCTCCTTCACCAATAACAATTTACATATGCATATCTTCAATACAAGAATATTGCTTGTTGTTAATAAGATGGAAATGGGTGTATGGGTGTGATCGAAATTAAATTTGCGGTTTACAAATAGATGCAAATTTTATTCATTCACTATATATAAAGGTTGCTCTTGACAACCTGAAAGCTTGCCTGAGGCTTGCCTAAAATAGCAACAAGTATTTGAAGACTGAATTCCAAGTATAGGAGTTCAACTGTTACTAACAGGTTTCAGGAATACCATGTTGCTATGTTCTTTGACAAGAGACATGCATAAATTTGAATTTATCAGTAGACGTGCCTATTGAGCTGGAATTAAGAAAGGAAAGCTGGTTGATCATCAAGACAGATCAGTAAGGGTTTTCAATGTGCTGCACATGCCCCCCCCTC
>BQKZ01001547.1:36094-46673 GCA_036244855.1 Temnopleurus reevesii
CCCCCCCCCCCCCCTCTCATTCCCTCAGTGAGAAATGTTGAAAAATACTGGATCCGCCCATGGTTGTGGTTGTTGCACTTCTAGGCCTTCACACAAGGTTCAATGCCAGGTGAAGCCGAAGGGTTCTTTATTCTCGTTGAGAGAAATCGGATTATCCTGATATATTCCACCTAATAAACGGCAGAAATAACAGCAAAATAAAGGACAGGTCCCACCCATTGATCCTAATGCTGGTCATATCATGTACAGCCTGGGGGGATATCTGACGCTTTATGGAGTTAATCAGGCACACTAATACTAGGATTTCACGTTAATTTGACTCTAAATAGGATTAGATCTGGAGTGCTTTTAAAGCGTACCTCAGCTTCTGGTTTAGAGAGAAAATACGGATAATAAACAGGAATGTTTACTAATAGACCATCCTATAATTCATATCTTTATGTTTTTCATAAAGTAAACCCCCCCCCTCCTCTACCTCTTTTTGTACCTGTGCTCTATTTTCTTTCCCTTTCTTTCTATCTTTTTATCTGTCCACATGTACTCTATCTATATACCTATCGACAGTCAACCTTGCCTATTAAAAAGTAGAATCTGTTGGAACTGACAAATCACATTGATTTCAAGAATATTTGAGGAGTAAAAACAATAAAGATACAAAAGAGAAGAGGGTTTGAAAAGACCTTCACCTTGGATGACTTATGTGAGATAAACTTCGGCAAGGTTGACATTTTTCTTTCTTTCTTCCTTCCTTCTCCTTCCCTCCCTCCCTTCCTCCCTCATTCCCTCATTCCTTCATTCTTTATTTCTTTCCTTCCCTTTTTTTTTTGTTTCTTTCTTCCACCCTGCTTTCCTCCCTTTCCATTTGTTTATTTTGTTTGTTTGTTTTGTATTTTTAAAACAACTTTTCAGCTCTTTGGTGAGAATTTCGTACAAAATTTTTGACACCGTCTCCCTCCCCATGTCTGAATCTTGGATCTGCCTCTTTCAATTCCCCCACCACGTGACCCATTGACCACGATAATATCCATCATACACCCACCAGAAGGATTATACATTCCTGATCCTAAATGACCCTCAATGATTGGACTTTGTCTAACCACACAAAGTCAAGCGCAAGATAGATCAGCAAGGTTGAGGGGAGTTCCACATGGATATCATTATGCCTCAGGTCAGCTATCATACATTGCAAAATACTGAGGGGAATTATGAAAATACAGAGATAAATGAAAAGATGTGCTTCTAACCAGCAGGTTATCAAATTAACATAGCAGATAGAAATACTACAAGGCACTTCTTCTTCGGATTCATAAAAATGTCCAAATAGCCTATATATAAATCATTGCAACAGTTAATACTCCTAAATTGGTAAAAGAAATAAATTCTATAGACAAGCTCATATAATGAAAAAGTGAGAAATTAAAGTATATAGTTTTAAGTAATATTGTGTTTGATAAGAGTGATGACATTAACTCCTTGTGCTGGAACACTTATGCAGTCAAACCCGTCTATAAAGAAGACAAAAAATGTAGTCTTTAAAAGCAGGTGGTCTCTATAGACATTTTCATTTTCAAGTAAAATGCATTTTAGGGAGTCAAGAAAGGTAGTTTTTGTGGACAGGAGGACGCTAAAGCAGGTATAATGTATCACCACATTATTTTGGTGGTAAACTTTCAGATAATACCATGCTAATATCCAGCTTTATCTAGTGAAATCATTCTACTCCCCATGTCTACACTTTCAACCTTTTAGCACTTACGGTGGCAGTAACATACTTCTGCACTGCTCATAATGAAAGCAACATGGTGACACTTCCAACACATGAACTAGGTATGAGGAAGATTAAGTGCCCCTGACACATTTCTTAATCAATACCAGTCCTTGGGAATATAGGCCTATGCAATATGTTGGGTTATTATGCTTTGGTATAGTGTCCGCACTATACCAAGTTTTGAAATTATCGCGATTCTTCTGCTCAACTAAAATAACGTAATCAGAACATTATCACAATATTTTGCATTGACGCAATCACCGCAATACTTAGCTGAATGAATTAAAACGCTGATACTCACAATATTGATAAATGTATGTTGGTTTTAATAAGAGTGTCCACACTTTACTAAATTATGAAATTATTGAGATTATTCTGCTCCACTAAAATAACATGATCAGAACAATATCGAGATTATTAGTACCGTAGATTGATTGATGCTTTCACCGCAATACTTTACTGGCTGAATTAAAATGCTGAGACTCACAATATTGATAAGTTTTAATAAGAGTGTCCACACTTTACTAAATTTTGAAATTATTGTGATTATTCTCCTCCACTAAAATAACATGATCAGAACAATCTTAACGTTGTTTTTACCAACGATCAATTGGTGCAATTATCGCAATAATTCACCGGCTGAATGCCGAGACTCACAATATTTATAAATATATAACAGGCAAAAAAAGTGTTTATTTATGTAACAATAAGTTCAGATAGTTTGGGTCAGGGTGGCACAAAACAATGCCAGAAAATATATTATAGAAATTAAGATTAAAACAAACAAAATGTCACAGCCAAAGTTCTCGTTTATGGGTAGTGTTATCATGCTTTCTCTTATGAGAAAATATTGCTAAACTTTTGTTAGACTTAGTGATTCACATTTCTATTTCTGTTTGCAATATAGGCCTACATGTACAGCCAATATCTGAAGATCAGGCAAATGTGAGATAATGCAACAATATCTCACATGTCTGTTACACACATCTGCAACATGTTACATTAATTAATCTACAGGTTTCTAATCAATGTTCTCGGCATGGGTGTCGGACATGAAAATATGAAACCTGTTGCATGGGCAACCTTTTAGTTTCTAATTAATGTTCTCTGCACATGCTCATAAGCATACAAAGAATTTGAACATGTGACAGCTAGCTCGTATGGAAACTTCATTACTCAGGATTTTAATTTATTTTTAATTTGGTAGCTGCACATAGCAATTTGTAATGAAGGAGGCAGTAGATTCTTGGACTGAGTTGAATTGGACGCTAATTTATGACTGCAGTATGGACATTCTACTGTTCTAAATTCAGACATGCTTTGGGGCCTGTATCTTTTCATAATGAAAAGCAATAATTAAATATAAAGCAAGCATTGTGGTGTAGTGGTCTGACTCTCACATTTAAACTAATGGGTCAGAGGTTCAAATCCCATCCATGTCGTTAATTTCCTTTAGAAAATATTTATCTATATCATGCTGCACTAGATCAGGAATTTGTTCCTTGAAATGCAGTGCACTACTACAGCTGTACTGCTAAACCCAGGGTAATTATGCTCCATTGTAGAGGGACGACTGTTAAAGTTTGTGTTTGACTATATAAGAATGTATAATTATTATACAACCCTCTGAACCCTAGATTCACTAATAAAAAAATCTAAAGAAACAAAAAGAGCACTACTTTTACTTCAAAAGATAGACTGTCACTGGAGGTACATATTGTTCTCAAAATGATCATGTCTACTATGCAGTTTAGGAAACAAGGGGCTTATTTTCCAAATGAAAATTAACAAGAAAGAGAAACTCTCCATACATCCAACACTAACCCTATCAACAAATCCTGCAACATTAATGCTCGGAGGCAGGGACATATTGGATCCATCACTTCGCTCAGTGAAACCAAGAAATTATCAATTCCTTGGTGAAATCTGTCAGACTTCATAAAACTGTGCCTAATCAAAGAAGAGACACATTCATTGCTTCGTGTCTGCAATGCTGAGATAAATCAACAACAATTTGATCATCCCTGAAACAGTTTTCAAGAAGTAAAGAGATCATGCAGGTGGCAAAAGATATGAAACATCTTGCGAAGATTCTATAATACAATCCACTTGAAATTAAAGAGAAGACAAAATGTAATTGACTTCTACTGAATGTAACTAAATTCAATTTATGTCAAAGTTTAAACTGATTACTCCAAAATTGAAATCTATTCTATACAAACATCTATCCCAATAATGGATTAAAAATCTTTACGGTCAAGTGGTTATGGCTCAAGTCTCTCAGTCACAATGTTGAGGGTTCCTATATCCTTCACCAAAAAATATATTCAAATTGAAGTGCACTGAATCTATAGGAGACGAATTGGCAGGCAGAAATATTCCTTGATCTTGTGCATCGGTTACCCAGGCTAAAGCCAGGGTAACAATAATGCAACATGTGTTTTAAGCACTTTGTACATAGAAACATGTGCAATATGCATTGGTATTTCCTTTTACATTCAGAGTATTCATTAGAAAATAAAAGCAAAGATCAGAAAATAGTGAAATTTGGAAGATCAGCTATTTAAAGAAGCTCTCTCTGTTGAAAACAGATAAACAGATGGGGGGCATCGGGTACTGGCCAAGCAGAGAAGTGAAGATCATTTTTGGTATCATATCTAGCCATCTTGTCAGTGATTTTTTTCTTCAGGTTACTCCTGCCCCCTCAATCTAACGATTTTTTTTCTTCAGGTTATCCCCCATCCAGTCTCCAAACCCTGGATCCGCCACTGAAATAAACAGCTTGAAGTTTTCAAAGATTCCTGGTGAAACTGAAGACGAAAGGGAGGTCCATGGTGCGCTGACTCACGGCTATGCTCTGATTGAGAAGAAAGATTCTAGGGGAATAAAGCTGCCTTCAGAAGTCGTCAATTAACAAACCAAAAATATTTTGCATAAATTAAGAATCGCTAGAGAACTTAGAATTTTTGACCTCTTTGTATTCTTTGTAGAGACTATCCACATATCTAATTCTCAATAAATCATATTGAGAATGATTGATGACGATGTAAGAATTGTCTGACTCTCTCTCTCTCTCTCTTTCTAACATTTAAAAAAAAAACATACACACGCAAACTTTCATTTAAATTTCAAGTTTTTGTCTTTTCCTTCTCTCCATTTCCTCTTCATCAAACCATTGACATATATATGTTGCAACTGTCATGTTTTTTACAGCGATCAATTGTGTACATATGAGTGTACATCTGAAAGAGTGGACGTTTCAATAAAGCAAAGACAGCAAAAAATTTCAGCCTATACAGTACATGGTATTCAATCATTCGGTTACTTGAAATGTACTGTATGTACACAGTCTTAATGCAGTATTCATATAGTTGTAAATACTGAATAATAACAAAATGTAAACAAATGCCTCGTAGCATGGATACTGCACTTAAATACAGGTAGAAGTGCATTTTCAGTAGTTCTATAAAAACTCCCACACAGAGATTTTAAGCAAATACCCGTTTGAAATGGTAAGAGCAGATATTTGTCTGCTTCCAAACAGGTGGCAAAACAAGTTCCATGAAAAAGTCAATCTGGGTTCTGCTTTATTCATCTATATCTATAATTCCTTTTACTAAGAATATATATGAGACCCTTTCGATTTGGTGAAATTTTACCAATTTTTATCATTGTATTGAAATATCTATAAAAGGAACCAAAAGAGTGGAAAATAAATAAATTTTCAAGCAAGCTGCATGCTCATAAAACATGTTTTTAAATCATTTTACTTATTAATACTTATCAATAACTTTATGAAATAGCGCTATTTGAGACAATTGAATTTGCTAGATAGTTACAATGTAACTTACACTAGAAACGTCACATGAACTTGGTGAAACCAGAATGGCCACTTTGCAGAAGTATAATTACTTCAAAATGCAAATAGCCAAGAACAGATTCAATTCTTTGTTTTTATTATTGATTCAGTACCTTGACTCAAAATCTCTTTTCATCCTTATTTTGTCACGTCCCAATACCTAAACACACTGTCTACTTTCACAAGGATAGTCTGATTCTCATACATTACGACTGCTTTCAACATCACGACTGCTTTCAACATCATTACTAAAAATTTTGTATTTACATTGATGCTTTGTTCCATTCTACTTTTTTTCATCTACCCATTCATTCAAAATTACTAAACTTTGCTAAATTTTAAACAATTTTTTTTTCTCATTCCAATGAGAATATTCATTTCAATGAGAATCTCATGTTTCTAGACATTTATATTTTACATCCTTCTTGAATAATTCCACCTAAGAATCCATTCACCATCCTAAACATTCAGACCCTACGCTATTCCAGCCTCTCCACCTTCCTTTTAATCCCCCTCCTCCATTTTCCTTTAAACCCCACGAAACTTTGCACTGGTGGGAAATGGGAGCAACAGGTCTTCACAGGGGCATTTAAATCACCAAAACATTTTCACATGTGCAAGAAAAGAATCGAGCCCACAGAACGTCTAAGAGGCTTTTGAATACCGGGATTTTACAAGCATCTGGAATTCTCAGTGAATCTTTTAGTGGAAGAAGAAGATTCTTTTTCCTCCACATTTTGTTCCCACTCAACATCCCGTTACAACGATGGTCTCTAGAGGGGGCTCATCTTGGTGCGAACAAGAGGACACTGTGAAGATGGAAAAAGACCTGTTCTCATAAAATCTTTAAAAAGTGGTTTCCATCAAATTACGTTTAAAAAGTTATTCTAAGGATCATTAATTTTCAGTTAGTTTTCAAAAGTGATTTTTTTTCATGAGACCAGTTTATGAAAACTGCTCTCAGAAATCACTTCTCAAAATGTTCTCATCAGCAGAACCATGAAGTATTTCCAAAACCAGTTCACATAAATTTTTATCACAACGGCGACACATTTGGCATGGCCACAAGAATTGGGGATTGAATCTAAAACCCAGAGGCCCGTATTCTGATGTTAGGTTTAACTTAAACTAGAGTTTAAATCTGTGGTTTATGTATGGGAATTATGTATGGGAATTAACTTTATAATTCTTATGTAAACTGCTCTCTTTTCCCATGCTCTAATATTGTAGAAAACTATCTAAGTTTTTATTCCAAGACATTTTTAAATACTATGAGTGCCAAATTTCCTGGTCTTTTAAACCACAGATTTAAACTCTGGTTTAAGTTAAACCTGACATCAGAATACGGGCCAGAAGGTCCACAATACATTACCATTCACAAGCAGCGGTCAAAGCCAATGCTTGGCTGAGATGTTGTGATCGTTCTTTTATGCGAGACCTACTTCAGATCGTTTCAACAAACACGTATAGACAGCGGAATCCTATCATAACAACGTCCATGGGACCAGGGAGATTTCATCTTTATATCAAAACCTTATCATATAAAGGCCCCAAATTTAAAAGGATGCAAAAGACAGAGTAGGAAAATCATCTCATTATAGCAAAATGTTGATATATACGTGATCTTTATATTGAAGCTTCTACTGTACATGCTTTAAAGAGCAAAGTGGTCTTGAAAACTACCCCACAAGATGGTTTTAAAAACCAGTTCAATAGACCACTTCTGATGACATTAGTTTCTGATCAAAAACTGGTTTCCATTAAAACTTTTTCAATGATAAAAATGTGAACAGGGTTCAATCATAGACAGAAATCATTTCAGAAACTAACCCATTCCTAAGGGAGTTCCAATGAAACTTGGACTCCAAAACATGAATGAAACTGGTAGGAAGTAAATAATGAGAATGAAGTTTTGGAGATCGTCCAAGCGAAAGTAGAATTGTAAAGTCTACCGAATTCATTCATAAAAGTTTGTGTGAATGGAAAGCTAAGAACCTAGTTTTCAGTTTGGGTACAAGCCATCTGCAAATGCCCCATTCCAGACATTAGGTTTCCATGACAACACATACCTTTAGAGCGATTTGGGTTGGGTAAGAACTATATGGCTCTGGAAAAAGCACTCAAAGACCAAATTCAAATCTACAAATGCTCATGAAACTAGACTTCTAAACTGGTTTGGAAATCCATTTCATTAGGTAGAGTTTTATGACCAGGAAGTTTGAATGCTCGAGACTCCTAAAACAGTCTGAATGGTTTCATCTTCAGATGACCTTGAAGCACTCACAGGAAAAACATGACTAATTGTCAATCCATCAACGAGCAACAGAGCCACTTTGCATGAAGTTGACTTAAAATCCACTTTGTGAGCTTGTAGATCTGAACAGAACACAACTGGCCTTCCAAACCGGCTTGGAAACTTTCAGTGGAAATCGCTTTAGAAATCTCTAGATTTGAATAGGATCGTATCCATTTCATCATTCATGATACAAAGGCATCTTGGAAAATGGGGTAATCTACATTACCATTTGCAAGCTGTAGCAGTTGTCATTATGTAAAGGTTGCATCTATTAACAGATTTGACTATAGGCCAATATACCCACGGAGATTAGAAACCAAAGGCTGTAATATTTCTTCATGCTTCAGCTGTATGGCTTCTAAATTCATTGCAATAGATCGATCTAAACCACCAAGGTTCTTTATTTCCTTCCAAAACCATTGATGAACTCATCTGGAGATACTTCCTTTCTTGGTTTCATCTTTAGCTGTGTCTACAATACTTCCTCCGTCGTTATGAAGAATACTAAATGACCCAATATTGCCTGCATGTTGGAGTTTATACAAGATATATCTTATCCTCTTCTTATCCATGAATTTTGCTTTTAAAAAGTAATCCTTGAACGAGGAGTTTACATTTACATTTACACAACCTTCAAATACATTTAGGTGTGTCTATGAAATATTTTCAGGAAAACTATTGTTTCTCTGCACACAATTTCAGAAACATGTGATATAATTGCACAAAAATGATCAAAATTCATTTTAATCTTAATTCACAAAACCCTTGCTCATCAAAGATTCATGTTACTCCATCATTTCAGGAAAAGGAGTCAAATTGTGACCAATGAATTAAACACACACTTGAGAACCCATCCTTATTTTTCAATAAAATTCAAATTATGACTACTGTCTGGGAATGATCTCTTGTGGATTAGACTAACTCAACTAATTTCTGAGTCATGAATTGGAATAATGGTATTGAGACAGTATGGTGACAAAAAACGAAAAATTATTGCAGGGGGAGGGGGTTTATCGGAGGGGTTGGCAGAGAGATTGTGTCCGTCTATTGTAGTGACAAACCAATCTAGTGTATATCAATGTAAATTTGCTAAAGGTTCATCCCAATGGCCAATTCAAAGAATGATAATATGAGAATATTTTCATTAACCCCGTGTAGTAACTCTAGTTTCTTATAGCTCACTTGAGGGCCCTGCATATACATAGAGGAATTATCATAACCCGCACAGTGTATGCACATTATACACTCGCTTTGGGAGCATTTCAGCAAGACATGACCAAGACCCCTTTGAAGAACAGCATTTTCTTGCTGAAAAGGATGATCCACCAAGAAGTGGGAAATAATATATAAAGAATAAACAAAACAAAGGCATTGTCGCTCCCTATCGGATTAAAACAGCAGAGTTTTGGAAAGTCAACAAAAACTAGTTCCAGGTTCATAAACTTTGGATGCACCTCCGCCTCATTTCTGCTGCCAACATTATACATGTACACCTAGGATTACATTGTTTAGTAACTAGACAACATGATATTTAAACAAGTATGAGTGACAGTCTGCGACAGTCAAAACAACCTGTGTACATTTCCTGCATGCAAGATATCCCCAAATGACAACCACAAAAGTGTAATCATACAATCGGCATACAATAGTCATGCACCAGGAACAAATATAAAAGTATTTTAACATAGCGGTGCGTAGTCGGTACACATCCTATTCATGGTTCTAGGCATATTTGCTTAGATTACCGCCAACAAGAATACAAGGCTGGATTATATGAATCATATGTGCATATAAAGCAAATATCATATTCTTTATTTTCATACACACGGGATGGTCCGACCTGATGTGTTTGAGTACAACTTGTAAGGTGTTAGTCTAAATATGGGCAATTCTGTCCTGGCTTTGTTACTTTGTTGTTGGTGTTGGGTAAATTGAATCATTGATTTTCCCATTTTTTGAGCGATCCAACACATTATGTTTAATGACTGCTACTTTGTCAATCATCAACTATTACATCCAGTTTACTACACAAACAGTTTTTATTGCATGATCTTTCTGACATTGCATCAATACTGGTTTGACAGAAGGGTCTTTCAAAAAAGGTTGCAATTAACAATGCCCATAAAAATGTTCTATCAAAATTTTATCTCGCTGGAAAATCACCTCTATGATGATTTTTCAGAGGGTCATCTTGCAGGAGGAGTAAGATTAGAGTTCCTGGCATGTATCATTCATTATCTGATATTTGCGCAAGGAGAAGAAGGAGTGAGAAAGTGATGTCAACCTCTAATTTCATGTTCCAAAAGGCACGTAAAAGGGCTCAAACACGAAGCAAAAAACCACCCCAAATAAAAATTGTCAGTAACTATATAATGGACTAAATTTGGATTTAAAGGCATTAAATATTCAATTCTGAATATTTCCGCCACTGCCCCCATCAACTTAATTAATAACCCACACCATGGCACCCTGCTGTGAAAGGGCCACTTTTAGAAGAAAAAAAATAATACTTGAGGATACCATACCTTGCATATACCATCATCTTGGTAGCCAATGCTTTGCTGATGCAGAAACCTGCTCCACCAGTAGCAAACCAAAATGATACTCTCTGAAAAACGAAAACAAGAAAAACAAGAAAAGTGTAAAAAAAAAAAAA
>BQKZ01001547.1:68852-80067 GCA_036244855.1 Temnopleurus reevesii
TAGCTTAATCACCCTCCTTGTGATTTAATCCCTTTGATTGAAGAAAACACATTCGCAAACTCTAGGGAGATAGAAATAGGAAATATCGTGGTCGGGTGAAGGGGCGGGGGCAGATCAAGTCGAACTGGAGACACCTCTAGTCAACTAGGAGTTCCCCCTCCTCATCTTCCGACCGAACAGGGAGCTATTTTCAGACTATTTTTATCAGGAGGCAATGCCACACTATCTAAGGTTTGTCCAAATTTAAGATTATAGCTCAATCAGTCTTCTTTGTCTACATCTACACAATTCTACGATGACCAATTAACTTTCAAGCATAGGATGAAGGATGTGACTTCTACACCAGGGGTTCTCCCTTTCGCACATGTATCCACCTGATGACGGGATAGTAAAATCTAACCGAAACATTGTGTTCTTCATCTTTCTCCTTGAGCTTTGCTCGGCCCTTTTCAGAACTATATACAGTCAAACCTGTCTATAGTGAACACTGTCTATAGTGACCACCTGTCTATAGTGGCCATTAAAATTTATTCCCTCTTGGTGGAAATGCATGTTATAGAACCTGTCCATACAGGCCACCTGTCTACAGTGGCCACTTTTTCTGTTTCCCTTGGGGTGGCCTCTGTAGACAGGTTTGACTGTATCTTCAACCAAATACCATTTTCAATGTGTTTTTTTTTTTCAATTGACAAATGAAATTTAAGAAATACCTATTCCAATAACCTAATTAGGCAAAAATGAAAATTGTTTGGATGCCCAAAATGACTTTTTTTTAAATTGCAACTGTCAGTTGGAAATTTTATTTTTCATTTATTCTTTTTGGTTATTTCTGGAATAGGCGTAAATATTCAGAATTGAATGAGGAACGCCTTTAAACCTAAATTCATCAGCATCATCAATAGATTTCATGAAGAAAACAGGACTTATAATGGAAAATACAAAGCCCAGCTGAAACAATTTCAATGAAAACCACTTTTCAGGTTATTTTTCTCATGTTTTTCTATAATTTTACTGCATTTTTTCAAATTTGAGTGAAAAGCAAAAAAAAAAATTCATTTTGGGCCATTTTCAGAGAGTCTGTCATTCTTGTACATAATAAGCGTGCTAATTAAAAAAACCTATAATGATGCAAAGTGTTCTCCTCTTGCTCATATAGATCTCAAGACAGCCAAGGTTTGGGGGTTGCAGCAGAGGAAAAAAAACAAGTTGTCATCACGACTTGGTGTTGCCCGTCCCACAGATTGCAGATTTGACAGGATGTGTATCCGTACTTGTCGGCATGTTCGTCTTCAATAAATATACTCCAGACTCTGTTTGCACTTTGAATTGGGATCACCTACATGTGTGTTCTCTCGGCAGTGATATATGTGAATAACATCATCAAATGTTGATGCACAGTCATTGCAATAAACAACTTGACTTCTAATGACTAGCATCATGTTTGAGGTATGATGGGATGTGCTAACATAACAGTTCTTCGTATCACCATTCTACTTCTGACAGAATATAATATGGCTTGGCTGCCATGGAGCGAAATTTTAGCTTGGACTCCAATTTTTTTTTTCTTGTAACAAATTTCCTGTGAGAACACGACTTAAAATACAGAAAAGTCAAAACGTCTGAAAAAGCCTTTCCAGGCTGTATTTCACATGTTTTCCAAGAATTCTACAGTGATTTTTTTTTATTTGAGTGAAAAGCAAAAATATTTTTTAATGGTTTACACCAGGGAACATCTGAAAAATTCATCAACCATACAGGAACTTGCTTACAATCATTAAATTATATATTAATTTATCACAATTGCAGCAAAGGCTTTGTTTCGATGTAAATATGATTGTCAAATTCAGTAACCAATATGTACACATTTTTCTGATTTGATGATGTGAAAATACATGTGTTTATCTACATTTTTAGCATCGAAATTATTCTAGGAAATATTCAGAGACCATGATCTCGGTCATGGAACATCTCCCCTCCCAAAATCCAAACAAAGATGGATGACTAACGAACCTTGTCCTATGAATAACCCATTTTTGTTTCCCCCTCACCCAGACCTAACCCCTACCCCATGGGACGCCCCTGTCTCATCTCCGTAACAACAGTATCCAGATGGGCTAAAGATGGCATGGTCCCTGTCTAAAATGTCACATGTCGGATGAACAAAATAAGGATAGGCGAGATTTCTAACAGGATATCTTTCATCAACTCCCATGTTGCAACCCATCCAGGACAATATAGCAAACTTTTACTCAAAACATGGATAACTTTATAGATAAGCTCAACCCTCCGCAGTCCCCCTTTTTCAAGAGAGACAAATTTTCAAGCCCATAAAATCAGATGAAAATTAAAGTATTATGTAAATTTAATAGAATACTTTCTTTCTCATTTCTCCTCCCCAATAGGCAGGTTCACTATTATGCATACGTCTAAAACAAAGGTTGTTCTTGACAACCACAAAGCTTGCCTGAGGCTTACCCGACATAGAAACAAGTAATGTAAGCAAACTGGATCCCAAGTAGTCTTATTGTTATTAACCGGTCTAAGGAATACCACATTTCTACGTTTGTCGGCAAGAAACGCACATAAATTTGAATATAGATATATTAGTAAACCGGCCTATTTGAATAAAAACCCATAGCTACACAAAAAGTAAACCCTTTTAATTCAAAGCGCAGTTACCGCAATCTCCAAAGAGAGATAATTTTTTTAACACATTTAAAAATTCACAATTTAACTTATAACAATACGCTGTAAACCTATCAAATCAATGCAAAAGCAGTCAAACATTTCTAAAAATTTGCTAAAAACATTTTCTTTCTCATTTCTTCTACTACTAAGCACAAAAAACCCACAAACACAATAAAAACACGTTAGAATAATGCCATTCTAATTTCCTGCCGTTAACTTTCACAGCAATAGAACTCGCATACATCCTTTACCCTTTCCTCTAGTCTTTCCTCAAAACAACACGCAAACGGAAGCTTTTCATCTCCAACCATTACAGACAACATATACTTTCCTTTTAACTTTCTCACACTTCTATGATTACGTGAATTAACAACCCACTTCAAAGGAGGATATATACTTTATTAATTTGTTTCGAAGAGCCCACTTGAATGGCTAAATAGAGCAACACCTGTAGATAGTCTTGTGAGTCGTGATCAATGATGGGAAATAACAGTCAAATCGTGAATATTACTTTGTTAGATTGTTTCTAATAGTCTATTTGAGCAGCTAATAGAGCAACACCTGTAGATTATCTTGTGAGTCGTGAATAGTGATGGGAAATAAACATCAAATTGTGAAAATTACTTTTGTTAGATTGTTTCTAATAGTCTATTTGAGCAGCTATATTGAATAATACTAGAAGATTGTCACATGAATCCTGATTAATGATGGGAAATAACTGTCAAATCATGACTATTACTTTGTTAGATTATTTCTAGTAGTCCACTTGAGAGGCTAAATAAAGTAACGCACATAGATTGTCTTGTAAATAGTGAATATTGATGGGAAATAAACATCAAATTGTGAAAATTACTTTTGTTAGATTGTTTCTAATAGTATATTTGAGCAGCTAATTGAGAGATACTAGGAGATTGTCTTGTCAATTATGATTAATGATGGGAAATATCCGTCAAATAATGAATATTACTTTGTTGGATTGTTTTTAAGAGTCCACTTGAATAGCTAAATGGGACAACACCTGTAGATAGTCTTGTGAATCGTGATTAATGATGGGAAATTACCGTCAAATCATAAATATTACTTTATTATATTACCTGTGTAGTCTATTCATCATGGCATTTATGATATGAAGTTTGTTGTATTGATATCAAATGAAGATGATACATTGTCCCATGGATCAAGAATCGACTTGTCTTGTACAAGTTCAAGGTAACGTTAGGTTGATGGCCATGACTTGACTAATTATGATATACCTGTCTTGTACCCTATCCATATTGGTTTTCAAATTTATCCCGCTGCTGTCGCGGGAAGGCAACACCGCTATAAACCCGCTATAAATGCATTCACAGTGGAAAAGTTTTCCCGCTTCTGTCCCGGGATAAATATCATGTACCCATTCATACTGCGGCGGGTGATTTTTACGACCTCCGTAACAAAACGCATGTTGGCTTGATCCTCGATCAGTATTTCTTTTTTTATTATTTGAAAAAATAATAGTTTTTGAAGAAAAAAAAATGTATGCAAAATATTTTATTTCTGTAAAATATATTATTTAAATAATAATAAAATTAATCTAAATCCATAAGTTGCTTTATTTGTATTTCATGTATACCCGATTGCGGAGCGAACATTCAAAGTAAACAAACCACACGTGCTTTATCGCGGAGGTATAGCGGAGTGTATTCATACTGAAGGCATCTCGCTTCTGTCCCGCTCTTGTCTCGGTGCTATTACTAGGGTTTGAGCGGGATAGCGGAGCGGTGTAATTCTGGGATAGTTTATAGCGGGTCTGGAGCATTCATACTGAAGCCAACTCCGCTACAGTCACGGGACTGTCCCGCGACTGTAGCGGTGTTTGAGCCCAATATGAATGGGGTATTGGAGTGATATGACCTGTGCGTCTATTCCTCATGGCATTAGTTTTATGACATGAAGTTTGTTCTATTGATATCAAATGAAGATGATACATTGTCCCATGGATCATGGATGGACTTGTCTCGTTCAAGATCAAGATAAGGTTAGGTTGATGGCCATGACTTTATTCATTATGAGATACCTGTCTTGGAGTGACATAATACCTGTGCGTCTATTACTCATGGCATTTGTTTAATACATGTATATCAATTTGTTCTATTGATATCAAATAAGATGATAAATTGTACCATGATAGAATGGCCTTGTCTTGTTCAGGTTCGAGGTAAGGTTACGATGATGGCCATGACTTTACTAATTATGATATACCTGTCTGCATGGGAGTGACATATATCTTATGTGTCAATTCATTTTGGCATTTGGTTCATGCCATGAAGTCTGTTCTACAAATGTCAAATATCAAAGATGATGCATAGTGGATCTCAGGACCCCATTCAGATCTATGGTGTTAAACTAAAATGGAAATCAGTTTAACGGCCAGTCTGAACAGGAAAAGCGGTCACAAAAGTGGACTTCCAAATTATTTTTGGAATCCACTTCACGAGGAAGACTTTCGTGACCAGGAGCCAGTTCAACTTGAAGTCTAAACGGCCACGATTCATAAAGCAGCCGTAAGTGGTTTAACCTTCAGGTGACCTTGAACCATCCATGAGAGATATGGGTGTATAATAATAATAATAATAATACACAACATTTATATAGCGCTTAATACGAAGTGTTTCTAAGCGCTCTGTGCATTATTACCCGGCTATAGCATGGCTACCATTCGGCGCTCACTGCATTCAAGGAATTTCTTCCTACCAGTACCCATTCACCTCACCTGGGTTGAGTGCAGCACAATGTGGATAAATTTCTTGCTGAAGGAAATTGACGCCACTTGTAGGATTCGAACCTACGACCCTCGTGTTGAAAGGCGAGAGTCAGAACCACTACACAACGACACCTCCACACTGCGGGGGCACAGAAATATATGTAGGACTACACGCGGGAAGATCGCCCACAGGGTATTTGAACCCTGCTGAATCCATTGTCATAGCAACAGAGCCACTTTGCTTAAAATGGACTTGAAATCCACTAAATCTGAATGGGAACACAACTGGCCTTCCGAACCGGCTTTGGAAACTAGTTTAGGGGAAGCCACCTATGAAAACTAGATCTGTAGCCGGCGCTGCACTAGCCCGAGTTTCCTTGATCTTGAGATTTTAGCCCGATCAGCCATCTTCGCAATTTATCTCAAGATTGACAATCTTGATCTGCACTATAGCGAGTTTGGAATCTCGAGCATGAAGGGCAACAGTCTTTTTCCACGATTTAGCGCGAGCGCGAGCTGCATTAGCCCGCTCCGAGCTTGGTCTAGTTCTCGAGCATGCGCAGTCTCGGAACATAAGCAGGTGGTTGTTGTGCGAAGAAACTCGTACGAAGTGTTCGTCAATGGGCCTGGCTGCAGGCCTGGCTGCCATGCTCCGCTGCGCCCACGCAACGTCATGAATAAATTAGCCCGAATCGCAGAATTAGCCCGAGCGAGAGCTGCACTGTAGCAAATCGAGCGAGTTAGTGAACTATTTCCCGAATAAGCTCACTATTTTGGAAACTAGCCTAAGATATCTTGGGCTTGTTAAGCTCAAGATATTTCAGTGAATTAGCTCACTGTTTGCGTCTGCACTGCAAATTAGCTCGAGCTAGTTCTGATCGGGCTATTTACCCTGATCAGAGCTAGTGAGCTAATTCAAAAACTCGCTATAGTGCAGATGCAGCTTGTATGAGCAGGGTCTTACAAAGTCACCTGCGTAAGTTCAGGGTTGTATATTGACATCTATGACCTCATTAATTATGATATACCTGTCTGGGAGTGACAGTCCACCTGTGAGTCTTTTCATCCCAGCATTCTTCTCATGCCAAGAAATGAGATATATCCAAGATGATAGAATACAAAGATGATACATGACAACACAGATCGTGAATGGACTTGTGTTGTTCAATTTGAAAGTGAGGATGTATTGGTGGTTATGACATTACTAATTATATAGTACCAATCTAGGGAGTTGTTGCTAGAAAGTTGCAATCTTTTGCAAGTTGCAGTCGATCGGCATGTGCAAATAAAAATCATTATTTCATGTGCCTCTTGTCAGAAGCCTGTAACCATGCACAAATTAAAAAGCTCTCCTTAATTTGCCGTTGATTATCAGTGGATTTGTTGATCATTTACAACTTTCTAGCAACACCTAAAAGTGCCATATTCACCAGTGTGTCTTGATATCTACTGAACATATAGCATTTATTTCAAGGCTATGAATTGCAAGAGGTTTATCGTGTTGAAATTTTTCTAGCAACTCTCTTCAATCATTTATTTCAAGTCATCCCCAAAAGTTAGTTCAATAGATACTGGTTTCTGACGATGATATACACGGACTGCACAGGAGATTTTGAAGACACCTCTATGATACAAGTTTGAGATAAGGTTACATTAGTTGGATTCACACTTGGAACCAAAACCTTGAAGTTTCAGAAGCTACGACTGAAATACGGAAGCTTATACATGCAGCGCCATGGTGAGTCGTTCAAGTCTCTAAGAACCAAGGGTTCAAAAGGCGAGAAAGTGTGGGTTAAAAAGGCATGAAAGTGACTGGTACAAATTCACATTGGCAGCGTTGTTCAAGAAGAAAATGCGAGAAGGCAACTTGCACACACTCGCCTTCTCGCTGCACATAAAAGCTTCTGTATTTCTGTCGTAGTTCCTGAAACCTTCTAGTTTTGTCTCTCAGTGTGAACCGGACTATTGATGGCCATGACGTTACTAATTATGATATACCTATCTGGGAGTGACACATCCACCTGTGCATCTATGCATCAAAGGATTCATTTAATTTCATCTGAGAGGCATTGCTCATCGACATCAAAATGAATCTACATCAACGATCAATGAACAGTCTCTATCGATATCAAGTGAGAAGTAGCAGTTTATGCTTTAACAGAAAGAATTAGGGACTGCTGTTTTATTCTAAATGACAATTTACATTTCTGGAAACAAAGTGAATGCAACTATCATGAATGTTAGACACACTGTAATCATTTTCACACACGAGCAATTTCAGTTGCTGCATGATGTTTCTCACTCCACCGCGCATCCTGAAAAATGAGCCTAGAGTAAAGTGAAAAATTCAAATGTTGTCCCTAAACATTTGTGGCACAAAGATGCTTTTAATACATGTAACAGACTTATCAACAAACACATCTGACAATTAATTATATTTGTCTAATTTATAAAGTAGATAAGATTCAATTTCAAATAAATTTTGTAGAAATCAAAATTGAACACAGATCTGTTTAGGCCACGTTTACATTCACATTGCAGCCTTGATGATTTTGTGGATTACAGGAAATAATAAACTACAAAAAACACTCTTGAATCCCAACCTTTAAAACACCCACTAAAACATTATTTCATTGATTTTGTAAACGTGATTTCAAATTTCTATTCAAATAACTATTCATATACAATCAATACCATGTTATCATGGTGGTTTCTTCAGTGGCTAGCTATCCTCCAGTGTAAATAATTCATCTATTGTTCTATTGCTATTTACATTTGAAACAAGGTTGATCAAACTTGGAATCCTCCATGAAAATTGAACAAATACATTTCATATCTGTAAGCTAAAGATTGATATTTTGATTTCTAGAAAAAAAGCAAATCCTTGTAACCTATTTTCATATCAACCTTGAAACTTTTGAGATCAAACATACGATGATCGGCATTGAGAAAGATATTTTTTTCTTCTACGTACAAAACGTCATCATGTTGAAGGGACTTGTACTATCTGTGATTTCAAACACTAGGTATTTACTCATGACAATTTTGTATTTTCCAATAACTATAGAAATCACTCTTCATGGTCATTAAGTTGTCTGCACTGTTTTGACATCCTTTTACATTCAAGTCAGCTTTTTAATCCCAAGTATGTCTTAAAGCATGTACAGTCTACTCTGCGTCGAATAATTGCCTAAACTGATAAAACTTTTTGGACGAAATTATATCAAATATGTGTCATTTATCTCATCTAAATCAAACTTTTCCTTAATCGGGTACATTTTTGCTGTCTCAACAGATTCAAATTTGGCAGAGTTTCCTTTGTATCGTCATCCATTTTACACACCGGTGAATCACTATTCAATGCGCTTTTGACCGAACCTTTATTTCTAGCGAGCTGACAAACTGGCAAATACTGTAATGCAAAAGGAATACATTGTCCATATTTTTTTATAGACAAATTTATTCAAGTGGAATGACGATTTTATTGACCAGTTCATCAGATTGCTAGAAATCAAAGTTCACTCAGAAAAGCATCAAACAGATATCTGCCAGTTTAACCCGGCAAAGATATTCTTCACTTTTAGCATGATTGAAAGATACACATCAGTTGATCAGTGTTATTTTGTTGTTTGTATTTATTTAAATAATTGAAGATTAATTGAATTCTTCATTTTAATTCAACCACTTATGCAGCATTATACACTTTAACCTGGAAGGAGGCATTATCTGAAGAGCTTTTACACTGTACATGTAGGCCTACATATATATACACACACAATAGAAACTGATATTACAAAATTCCTGATATAAAGAGGTAAAATTCTGGTTCCTGCTCTTTATAATTGTTATATTTTTTATTTAATAACTCTGATATTAAGAGATTGCTGATATACCAAGGTATTTTTGACGGTCCAAAGCACCCCGTTATACAGAGTTTCCACTGTACATATAATTCTGCCTTTGAAAAACACCAACAAATATTAGGGTGTCTAACGGGATATGCTCCAGTTGTTTTACCATCTAATGATCCTCAGGAGTTCTAATACAATTATCTGTATTTTCATTTGACCCCTCTTCATCTTTTGGAGCTTTGTTTTTTTTTTTTTTTTTGATTTGACAGCTCATCTTCATTTGAAGTCTTAATATTCTCTATTTTTATTTGACACCTCATCATCCATTGAAGTCCTAATATCATTCTTCCTTTTAATTTGACAGCCTATCATCAAGTCACGTGCCTATTGTTCATCAGGATGTTTGAGATCGCCCATCAAATATTGAATCACAGTATGCGCACTTCGTCATTTTATGAGGAAATATTTGATTGATAATGATGACAGGCCTCGCCTCACAATTCACCCTCTCTCTAAACTCCATGCTCCTACAAATGAATAGCAGAACTGCCAGATACGTGAGCTTCATAGAGACTACAATTTTGCTCATATTAAAATTCAACACTTTTTCCTATGTCTTAGTATCTGCAATATTCATATCGTTCATACCTGGCTTATTACTGCTATTCTCTTTCATTTCTCTGAAGTAATTAGATCTACTTCTATTCAATTTTATAAATAAAGACAAATCTGAATAAGGGTCATGAGGCTTGAACCTACAGGTAAACAGGCAGAAGTATTCTAACTTTTTCTGAGCAAATTACAAAAAAGCAAGAGAGGATGCTGTACCAATCTGGACCAAAATGCAAACAAATCTACTTTTCTCCAACAGAAACTTTTACATGAGAAGTCTGTCCAAGAGGGAAAAATAATTAAAAAGTTATATTGTGTGATCATACCAATACCAATACCAAACTGGTCTTCAGGGACCATGGTGGAGTTTAGGCCTGAAATAGAACTTCACCATCTGGGCTGTATTAGTCCTGGAACTACACCTATTAAGAAGCCTAATTGAGGGTCACATTAGTGAAGAGAACATTTAAGTGCACTTCCATGAGTTGAAGGTTAATGCTGATTGAGTCAAAATAATGGCAAGAGTATTGAAACAAACAGCACAGCATAAAAACAGAATCATAACAAGACACATTTCATACGTCTCAAGGGAGAAAAAATAGGATTTTGTTGCCCTCCAAAAAGTGGCCAGTGAAAATGTCCAGAGTTGTGTCTTTTTTTCATATGATTTCACAAATTTAAAAGACTTTTATTAACACAAGAAATAAAATATGTTTTCAAAAAATTTTTAAATACTTTATTTTATATATATATATCTATCTATATTTGGAAAATTATTTGGAAAATTATTTAATGAAACAACCAAACATTTTAGTCCTTTTTGCTCGACTTGGAAAACATGATCGTTTTAGAGAGAGGGAGGGATCTGTTACAGTTTTAATCTACATTTTGATGACAAGAAACAAGAATTTATCTCGAAACACAGGATGCAAGCCAGACAACTAGACAAATTAGTTATGTAATCAAGAGATAGTTTCCTTTTTTAGGTAACTTGCATTTCTAATATCTACACTTCTGTGTAAAAGCAATGGTGTCAACTCAACACAAACTTGGTATCTACATGTATTTTGCATCCACAAAAAAAGTGATGAATTAGATTGAATTTAATCAAAGACCATTTTAGTTTCCCGACCATATTATAGAATGCATCATTTCAAACAAATAAAATTATTAAAAATCACATCACTGGAACCAATCAATAGATTTAGCAATTAGTTTTATTCTAAATCTCTTCAGGTTTTGGACAATGTTGATACTGCATGAATTGGTGTTAAATCAGCACCATGTATTTTGCAGTGTTAGAGTTTATTTCACAGAATGT
>BQKZ01001548.1:17307-45269 GCA_036244855.1 Temnopleurus reevesii
AAAAAAGAGCTTGAGCTTTCGATCCTAGCAGAATCTTAATCATAAGCAAAATGACAGAG
Organism: Temnopleurus reevesii; assembly: GCA_036244855.1. Lineage (NCBI taxonomy): Eukaryota > Metazoa > Echinodermata > Echinoidea > Temnopleuroida > Temnopleuridae > Temnopleurus > Temnopleurus reevesii. The sequence continues at coordinate 17,367 of BQKZ01001548.1, forward strand.
AAATGAAGTCAACACACAAGTATATAGAAAAAGCTAAACAGGGAGGTGGAGAGAAAGAAAAGAACAGGATGTGAGGGGCAGCCAATTACAGAGCGAGGAGGGAAGAATAAAGGAACTCCAATGTTAGAACAAAGGAAGGATGACCAGCTGGGGGAGAGCGTGGGACAAAACAGAGAAGGAATTAGAGAAGTGTGAAAGTTGAGTGGGGTGAGAAAGCCAAGTAGAAAACTATAGGTAAACATAGGAGACACATGCAAGAAAAGAGAACAGCAAAAATAGAAAGAAAACAAAAGGAGAATTAGATAAATAGGTAAAGACAAGGAGGTGTAGAAAATCAACAGAAAAACAGGGGAGGGGGGGGGGGGCGAAGAAAAAGGAAGAATGTAGGGAAGAGAAATGTGAACAAATTAGGGGTTACACAAATAGATATATATATATAGATTATAGGGAGGGAAATAGGCAGATAAGAAATGGAGGAAGCAGTAGAGAAAAACCAATGTTAGTCATTGCCCTCTTGAATGTTGAGACCGCGAGGTTGAATGGTGAGAAGGCGTCTCATCCAGAGTTTCTCTCTGCTCATGCGGACAGTATCAGGACGAGTACCTAATGATTCAATGCCCTGTAGAATCATATCAGAGATAGAATGGTTAGGGAGGTTGAAAAGGTTACCAACCGGGGTGTCGAGTTTAATTAACATTAAAAATGACAATAAAGTCGAGTTTAATTAAAATTAAAAATGACAATAAAAATATATGTACCTTCATTTTCACAGTTTTCTCCCGTGTACCCATCCGTACACTGACATGAATATCCATTGGCTTCCTCCGTGCATGTAGCACCATTCAGACAGGGTGCCGACGAGCATGTAAGAACTGGAGAGAGAGAATGAAAGGGATATATACATAGACAGAGAGAGAGAGAGAGAGAGAGAGAGAGAGAGAGAGAGAGAAAGAGAAAATAATCTCGACAAACAATAGGAATTTCAAATGATCATACCATTTGGCAAATTTTAAGGATTGGATCCACAACTCCGCAATACGTCACAATATGTTCCACAAGTAAGTTTAATAATAGCAATAATAATGTAGACTATGTCCATAGCGCCAAAAACGAAGAGCACCATAGCGCTTTATAATCTAACAGAACAAAATGAAAACAATTAGATTATTGGGGGAAATAGCAGATTCTATCCAATGCATCCCTCACTGGACTATAATTCACTGCCCGATGCGGCGCCAGTTGCTGCCTTTGTACTTTCTCTCAATTATATATAACAATCTGCCTGCATGTCATGTCCATTCAGGGATTCGGCATTCCAGAAAGTTGCTCAGCAACCAATTAAACTCTTTTTTTTAAACATTTTTTTTAATTATTTTTTTGTCTTTTTTTTCTTCTTCTTCTATTTCATTTCCTCTTCCTACTTCATTTTCTTCTTCCTTTTCTTCTTCATCATCATCATCACCATCCTCATCTTCTTCTTCTTCTACTTCTTCTTCTTCTTCTCCTTCTTCTTTTTACTCTCCATTTTCTAACCATTTCCCTTCTTCTGTCTTGTGAAATCCCGCTTTAAAAGGAATATTCAATAAAGCAAAATCATCGCAAAATAGGTGTAAATGTGATGCAATGTAAACCAAGAATATCTGAAGGTATTACTATCCAAAAAGAGCAAAATAGGTCAGAGCTCAGAAAGCACGTGGCCTTGGTTGAGGGAATCAATTGCGCTCTACTCGCTGAAGCTCCCAGTTCTAAGAGGGTTGTCCTCGCATGGTGCACTGCAGTTTAGGTGACCAGCAGGTCTTATCAGCGTTAAATTATCATGAAATGATTATAGAGGACCAGTTAAACTATTCCTGTATTGGTGATATGATTAGTATAATAAACATTGCACCAAACGTCTCAGTTTTAGTTTTATTTCGATTTTCAACAATACCCTGTATAGAAGGGAAAAGCACTGTGAAATATGCGTAGACCCTCGCATGCACGCAGGACATAATGCGATAACTTCTAACTGTTTGTAGTGTAAGGAAAAGGATAGTAGCTTTTGGCATATACGGATGGGGGGGGGGGGGGCCCCCTATTGGAGCCGCATTCAACACTTTTTACTATGTAGACATAATTTAACATCCCCCATGGCTGGGTGGCCGACGTGAAGAAAGAATTGTGCCCTCTTCTTCCTTTTTTGATTGTCAGTTCAACCGAGAGGCAGGTAAGGTAAAATCTGCGCAACAGGCGCTGATCCCTATTGACCAATCCGGCAATCGTGGGTCCGCCGCGTCGCTGCATGGGAGATATTAGCGAGGTTACGCATCCTCACCACGGACGGCAAAGTAGCTGATCAATACCATTTGACCATTGTCTAGATCGGCTTCGCTGGTTGCCAGTGACAACAGCGTTGAAGAGCAGAATTCTAGAACGGTTGTTGCTCAATCCTGCGTCCGTCTTAGATACAGGAACGTAGCCAATCAGATACGGCCAAGCGTATCACGTGCCTATTTTGCAAATCACGTAACCTTTACCGCGGTCTTTGGATTTCGGCGTGAACATCAATTTGCATACTGCCGTGAAGCGAGTAGCGTAATAGAAGTTAAGAGCAACGGAGGGAATAAGGACGGGTTAGCAAGAACGCAGGAATCTAACGAATTCTCCCGTCGTTGAGCCGCTCCGTTGTTGAGCGTAAACTCGGGAATGTTGATCATGCTTGTCTACAGACAAGGTCGACAGTGCAATGGTCCAATGAGAAGAAAGTTGTTGTTCAAGTCATTCGTTTGATTAAAGTAATGTGTACTTACTTGGCGTGTCACATACAGTCCCCGTATATTCAGGACGACACCGACAGAAAAACGATGTTTCATCTAGGCTAAGAAGACAAGTACCACCGTTCAAACAGGGTGCATTCCCACACGGATCTGATGATGTGGGATAAAAGAACATCACATTCAAAATCATCTAGGGACATTCATGCCAATGAATGGATGTTGAGACTTACAAGCTCAGTCACTTTAGCTCTATCTTATCAGAATTACTTTTAAAGGGAAATGCATTTTTATTCAATTTAGCTACCCAAATTGATCATTTTATTTTACACCAACCGAAATGTCGTTCACTTGTTGAAAAATGTCTTTGTAAATTTGAATACACCGTTGTGCTCTTTCATTTGATACTCGTTATTTGCATGCTAAAATGATCAAAGCTATTAAAACACATGCTAATTGAAATATATACCATGTATGTATTTTAAGAATTGTTCTTTTGGCGAAAATTTTTGGAAGAGTACTTTCCATCAAAAATTGTATTTTTCGATGAAATGTTCTAATGAATAGCTGCAGTCTGCTTACTAATAATATAAATACAACTTTGTAATCTATCTAAATACAAATTTCTCCACATGTTCCGTGATATTCCAAAGAAATTATTCGTGTTACTTGACAAAAAGTTTGTTCCTCTATGTGTCTTCACTCACGCAAAACATAGTAGATCATGCTGATTTTACACACAAGTTAGCCAGTAAGTTGATAAAGTCATGTTTCCTTTTAGTAGGGGGTATAATTTTTGCTGTATTTAAATCGATTCATTTAGAGGAAGCGCTGACGTTTTAATATACAATCAATACTATTATTCAGACATTTAAGACAATGTACCTTCATTTTCACAGTTTGTTCCTCTATATCCAGCAGCACACTGACATGAATATCCGTTGGCTTCTTCCATGCATGTAGCACCATTCAGACAGGGTGCCGACGAGCATGTAAGAACTGGAGAGAGACAGACAGAGAGAAAGAGAGAGAATGAAAGAGATAGATCGATAGAGAGAGAAAGGGAGAGAGAGAGAGAGACACACACACCCACACACACACACACACACACACACACACACACACCGCATTTTTATGGGGTGAGATAGGGATAAAGAGAGTTAGAGGAAGAGAAAGAACGAGAAACAACAAAGCTCCACGAAGAGGTTTATCATCGCATCATGTACTGTAGTAAATGATTATATAGGCGACCAGACGACCTGTCTTGGTCATAGGTTTAGAATAATGAACATTGCATCAGTTGACTCAGCTAAGTTGTATTCCGATTTTCAACAATACCCTGTATTAGCCATTGCATTTAAATACGAAATAGAAAAGCACTATGAAATATGTGCGTATGTAAAGAGTAGACTCTAACACACCCGCAGGACACAATGCTGTAACTTCTGAACAGCGGGGCCCGTATTCCGATAGCGAGGTTTAACTTAACCCTGGTCTAAACCTGTGGCTTAAGTATGGGTAGCCAACAAAGCCAAAACTTAATTTACAATATATAATTCTTTTGTTAGCTGCTTTCTTCTCCCATGCGCTAATAATGTAGAAAACTATTGAAGCTTTTATTCCGAGACAGTTTTGAATAATATGAGTGCTAAATGAGCTGGTAAATTAAACATCGACTGTTAGAGATTCAAGCCTCTTTTGGCTACCCATACTTAAACCACAGATTTAGACCAGGATTAAATTAAACCTCGCTATCGGAATACGGGTCCGGGTGTTTGTAGTGTGAGGAAAAGGATAGTAGCTTTTGGCACATATGGGGATTGGGGGGGGGGGGCTGGGCCCCAAATTGGCGTCGCATTTAAGACTGTAGCCGATGTAGACATACTTCATCATCCCCATGGCTGGGTGGCCGACATGAAGAGAGAATTTTATTTTTTTTTCTTCCTTTTTTGCTTGTCAGTTCAGCCGAGCGGCAGGTTATGTCTTCGCAACAGAACCACCCTGTAGATCAATCCTGGAATCGTAATGGGAGACATATCGATCATGCTTGTCTGAAGACAAGGCAGACATTAAAATGAGAAGGAAGTATTTATTCAAGTCATTTGTTTGATTTAAGTAATGTGCACTTACTTGACATGCCACATACAGTCCCTGTATATTCAGGACGACACTGACAGAAAAACGATGTTTCATCTTGGCTAAGAAGACAAGTACCACCGTTCAAACAGGGAGCATTCCCACACGGATCTGATGATGTGGGATAAAAGAAAATTACGTTCAAAACCATCTAGGGGCATTCATGCCAATGAATGGATGTTGAAACTTAACATATGCGATTCCAAACTCGCAGTCACTTTGGCCTTATCTTATCAGAATTCATTTTAAAGGGAAATGCATTTTTTATTCAATTTAGCTAACCAAATTTATCATTTGATTTTACGCCAACCAAGATGTCGTTCACTTGTTAAAAACTTTCTTTGGAATTTTGATACGCTTGTTGTGCTATTTTATTTGATCGTTTTTATTGCATGCTAAAATAACCAAAGCTATCAGAACACATGCTAATTGAAATATTTACCATGTATGTATTTTAAGAATTATTCTTTTTGCGAATTTTTTTGGAAGAGTAAGCCTACTTTCCATCAAAAAATTATATTTTTCGATAAAGTGTCCTGATGAATAGCTGCAGTCTGCTTAATTACAATTTTTTGTAATCTTTCTAGATACAAATGTCTCCACATGTTCTGTGATATTTTAAAGAAATTACTCGTGTTTATACTTGACAAAAAGTTTGTTCCTCTATGTGTCTTCACTCACGCATAACATATTAGATCATGCTGATTTTACACACAAAGTTAGCCAGTAAGTAGATAAAGTCATTTGTCCTTAAAGTCTGTTTCACTCACGCATAACATATTATATCATGCTGATTTTACATACAAGTTAGCCAGTAAGTGGATAAAGTCATGTTTCCTTCTAGTAGTAGGGATATCATTTTTGTTGTATTTAAATCGATTCATTTAGAGGAAGCGCTGACGTTTTAATATACAATCAATACTATTATTCAGACATTTAAGATAATGTACCTTCATTTTCACAGTTTGTTCCTCTATATCCAGCAGCACATTGACATGAATATCCATTGGCTTCCTCCGTGCATGTAGCACCATTCAGACAGGGTGCCGATGAGCATGTAAGAACTGGAGAGAGACAGACAGAGAGAAAGAGAGAGAATGAAAGAGATAGATACATAGAGAGAGAGAGAGAGAGAGAGAGAGAGAGAGACACACACACACACACAACGAATGTTTATGGGGTGAGATAGGGATGAAGAGAGTTAGAGGAAGAGAAAGAACGAGAAACAACAAGCAATGCTTCTTTGCGGGCCTCTGTTTTCATTCCGTTTCGTACTCATATCTTGCATTAAAATATTGATTTATAGAGATAACCTTATACTATAACTTTTGTTAGCTATAGTCTGCTTATTATACTAAACAAATGTGATATCATTTTCATTATTTAGGACTTTGTGTATATGTTTGAATTTTCAAGAGGAACTGAAAATAAATGATTTGATTACGTACTTGGTGTTTCACATTGTTCCCCTTCGAAGCTTTGAGGGCATTGACATTGAAATGAGCCTTGTACGAGCTGACACTGACCACCGTTCATACACGGCCTTGTATTCGTACAATCGGCTAGAACTGCAAGAGAAAAGATAACAAAGATATTGTAATCAAATCATTCATATTTTCTTTATTTTGTATAATTTGTTTGACATAACACAATGTATATGAAAAAATGTAATCAGAATAAAATGTTGGCTGTATATGTCGATGACGTTCAAATGAATAGATTAAATTAAATTCAAATTCAAATATTCTATAATATTAACAAAAGCATTTTTTGATATGTATTAATTTGCAGGTTGTTGTGCGCACAAAATGACCTCACAAACATCTGGGGTAGCCACGTGATGGTGTGGTAAGGCTCTCAAGAAGGTTAATAGAGAGGGTGAGGATTACTTTTTTTTATTGAGGAAAAGCTCTTCAGCGAAAGTCGAGGGTGTTTTTCTTCAACGATAGTTAGGAGGAAATTACTTTTGTTTGTCATTGTTTTTATAAGCACACATTCGGTTTACCTTGTTTTCTCGTCACATTCCAGTGTGTTCGTTGCGTTGACTCGTTTCAATTACTTTTCTTGTCGAGAGGACAAATAGAGGCAAAATCCCCCAAAATTATAATCCGATTCGGATGAAAAAAAAACCCTCAACGTTTCACTGGAGAGTCTCCATTTACGTTTAAATAGGCCATGAATTCAATATGCATGTAAGTTTATATTTACCCTACCCCACTGAATTCTTTCCGATCACTTCAGTCCAGGGGGTGCTTATTTAGCCCCCTTCTGATCTGGGACGTTAAGCAAGCGAACGTAGTTTTATTACAATTTTATTACAATTATGCTAATTTATGCATAATCACAATAATGATAAATCATTAAATAAAGCTAAAATATCTTAATCTTTTGTGCATATAAATTTAGGAATGTTCTTAAAATATTAACAAGTAAAAGAATCGGTTAAATAATTAATTTCTCATGTATTTTTCTGTTTTAATTAATTTGCAATCATATATCTTTGTTGTTTCTAATCTTAATATTTCTTGTGTTTTTTCGATTGGAATTCTTGGTGAAATTATCAAAGCGATAAAAAAGTAGATATTTTATAGCCTAATCAAGTCAATTGAAAAAAAAATGGACGAGGAACTATTTTTTCCCTTCACTGAATACACAATTTCCATTGCCACTATACAGGAAAATACGTTTTGAGCCATTTTCGACCTGACAAATATATTAACGTCGGAACCGTAAACCCGGTCACCGCAATTCTATTCTTAAAGGTTGCAAAAGACTTGAAAGAAAAAAAATAAACCCTAAACAATCAATGCGCGAGTTTCTCGCGTGTCCGAATTCCCGCGAAAAAAAATGTTGAAAATGTTGAGGGCCCCCCCCCCCCCATTGGTTTAGGGTTGACAAAAATTCATCCTAAAGTACACCTGAATGAAAATAAACCAAATTGGCCCCATTGATAAATAAAAAAGAACATCACTGTCTACAAAATAACTACGTACGTATTTCACAGCGGTCTCCCTCAGTATTGCATGGACAAAAGCACTGAAACACTCCTTGGCTTTCTGAACAAAACCCACTATTCAGGCAAGGTAGGGTAGTTCTACAATCCTCTATAACTAAAATGAGAGAAAGCAAGTGATGAGAGCGAGAGAGGCAAGGGAAGAGTGGGTGAAATAACTGAATTTGATAGCCAATACTATATGCACGATGAATGTTTGCAAGCTCTTTGTGGAAACAACATTACTACACTGCAAATCTACAATAAATACACTGCAAATCTATTATCAAAACACTGCAAATCTACAATCGAGCAACAAAGAAAACATTTTGATTTGAAACAGCGCTACGCATAGAGAACCTAATTATGAAAAGCTTTAAAAAATATAAAAATGATTGAAAATGTTGTTTCTTTCTTTATCAGTGCATTTCAGTCAGCAATTACTATTTCTAAGAAATTCTCGATTTCATTAGATCGAAGGCATGGTATCGAAGTGTGGCTATGGTATTTGTATGGAAAATAAGTTTTTTACGCCATCGGTTTACCATGGCAATAATTTGGCTCCATGCAGCCAGCTATTGCCTCGCATATAAATGATTTACCAAAAATACTGAATTACTACACACAAGTTGCCACCTCTGGTGTAAAGCATTAACATATGGGGTTTAGATTCTACACAAGATATAAACGTATGTAATAGTAAAATGAGAATTGTTTCTTTCAAAACTTTTTTGTATCTCTGAATGAATAAGATAAAAATCATATGTTCTTATACATTATAGTAACTCACCTAATCAGAATACGCGTTGAGCTCTACAATGAATCAAAATTACCAAGGCTTTAGCCATGTTAGCAGTGCAGATGTAAGCTGCTACTGCTTTTCAAGAAGCCTAATTTGGTTTCAATCAGAAAAGGGTTTATATTTTCATTGTCTTTCAATCTGTAATATTTTTTGCGATTCCTTATAGAAACGCCAACAAAATTATTCTTTTCTTGATTTGAACTGTTTATTTTTTCGTTCAATATACATTCAAATATAACAGATGGAAATAATGCAGATATAAGCAATACAAATTCTAGTAAACAACAATGATATTGATGGAGATAACTGTAACCATGGTATTCTCTGTCTAAATCCTGTACAAATAGACAAATACTGAATACAATTTTACGTAGATTCCAGACAGAGTGACTTAAGTGTGTTTAATTGAGAGGTGGTTGAAGTTGACTTACTACTTTCACACGTTGATCCTGTGAATATATCTGTACAAGTACATGTGAAGCTTGACCCAGTATTCATGCACGATCCTCCGTTAAGACAGGGTGACGGTGTAAGGGAGCAGGGAAGAACTATAGTGCAGGAGAGGAATCACACTTAAAGGAGAACTCAATGCTAATGCTAATTGAATGCTATCAAATTTTCATTTTCTATAACTATTGTACGAGAATCACCAAAATGAAAATGAAAGATATGAAAATTTACCAAAACAATATAGTTTTCCCATTTTTTGTAAGTCTTTTTTTTCGACCAGTCCCTAATATTCATTTGAAGGAAGTGATAATGCCACATGCCCTTAATATTCTCAATATGACATACAGACATTTTCAGGTATACCGTTCACATTCCTCGGCATTCAGAGATTTTTAATTTGTGCCATCTTCTGTACATAGACGTATGAATGCATATTTCTATGTTAGGTGGGTGGCAAGAAGAGGAAAGCTAAGACCGCTGGCTTAGACCATTCCGAGCAGCTACCCCCTGGCATGAGTGGATTTAGCCTCCACAAATACAAACGTTTTAAGGTGTCGGCATTGTTGGGGCACAAAGGGCGGCCCCTAATTCTTTTTTTTTACCGGGTGATGCTGGATCCGCGTATGTAAGTTGCAGATAACAAGTTGTTGCAAGAATATTGTCTGCATATTGCCGGATGAAGGGTGATCAAGGGTGATCAAATGAGTATGAATTTGCTTATCTAATTAGCAGGCTGCATTGCAATGGAATTCTTGTACATTAAATGAAACCTTCGAAACAAAATATCTTTCTGTTCGGTAATATTCCACACGATAAAATATATTTCCGTAAAATCAAGTCGAACCGGATTTTGGTTGTTTTGTCCGGACAGTCCAATAAACAGCATACTGATCTATTGTCCCACGACCCACTTTATTTAACGGAAATAGTTAAAATCGTGTTATTCATAAAATATGTTCATATATAACAGTCTTATGAGATCTAAAAACAATTCTTTTCGATCTAAAGAAACAATCAGGTTAAACAAGTGTTTTTTTAAATTAATTTTCGTTCTCGTAACACTGTGATTAAAAAAAAAATAAGCATTGTTTGGCATTGGTCTGAAAATGAAATGGTGCATATGAAAACTTTTTATTCAAAAGTAATTAAATGTCATATTTGCAAAGTGACACTGTCTGATTGCAATCGTATTGCATCTATTTGGCTTAAAGTGAAATTGATCGAAAAAATATTCATTTCGTCTTTAAAGAAAAGGGCGGAAATGCACTAAAATTTATTCTCATTGCTGGTCGTTGCATTCACAGCCATATCTAAACTAAGAGTCCAAACTTTTAAGGTTTTAGAAACTACGACAGTCCGACTGAAGCTTTATATTGTTTTGGTCTAAAAGGCAAAAAGGTGACTTTTTCAATTTCATTTTGGCTCCTTGTCTAAGAAGAGAAGGTGAGAGGGCAACCTACAATCACTCGCCTTGGCGCCTTGTCTCAGACGAGAAGGTGAGAAGGCTGCTTTTCAAACTTCCTTCGGCGGCTTGTATAATTCGATAATGCAATAAGGCGACTTGTACACTTCCGCGCTGCACGCGTAAACTTCCCGGAGGACTGTCGTAGTTTCTGAAACCTTAAGATTTTAGCTTTCAATGTGAACCTACTTAGTGTGTGCACAAGGGACAACGTCAATGGAATAAGATAAAAATATATTTAAAAAATACATTCAAGCCTTCGCAGTGGTTTATTTGGTGAATAGGTTTGATACCTGTCCAAAAATTGCCGAATACTGTAAAAGAGAATGAAGTTTTTTGAGTGAATAGAGCTATTTTGAATGCGTGAATGAATGTCCCTTCTGCACATGACGTATGCAATAGACATGCTAGACAGCAACATTTGTAATCGAAAAAATGCCAGTAGGAAGCGTGCAGATGAAAGCAATTTAAGCATCATGATCTATTCACTGCAATTTTAAACTTTTACATCTTTATAATTAGGTACGCTGCTACACTACAAAACATCGTCAATTCACTTCTGTTAACCCATTGACTACTGAATTTGTAATTTCCATAGACAATGTGAAGGGATTATTGTATTCCAGTAGTCAATGGGTGAACGCTGTTCACTGCAAACTTAAACATATCATAGCACACATTGAAAAGCTTTAGATAGCATGATAACAATTTTGCTATCATTCTATATGGCTGTACTGTGTATGTTGCTTGGAAGTTACAGCTGAAGCAATTGCTGCCAAGCTGGGAAACATCTTCACATCTTAATGGAAAATTATTCTAAATACACTCTTCTCTGGTGTTCATTAATTGGAGAGTAAACGATTTCGCACAAGAGTACTTAGAGCAGTCGCTCAAAATGATTTCACCGCCAAAATCTTTTGCGTGTTTAGTTATTGTAAAAGTTCAATAGCTTTTCATACTAAAACTCTGTATGACAAGATCATTTGAGTACCACACATGGAGAGAAATTACGCTCCCGTGTCGGTTTTGTTTTCTATTCGTCTTATTTGTGCTTAAATTAAGCACTTGAATATTATTATGTGAATTGAAATAGACTTCAACGCGATATAATCCATTTCTGAAAAAATTAAGTCGAACGCCATTTCAATGCTCCTTTGTAATGCTATTCAAATCGGAGCCGGTTTGTTAAGCGTATGTCCGCACAATTAAATACACAGCGTACTGCTCTATTGTCAATTACCGGCTTTATTTTGCGGAAAAAGCTTATATCGTGTTCTACTTACCTGTTTCGCATGTCGTGCCGGTGTGGGTTGATGGACAAGTGCACGTGAACCCTCCCGACTGACTAACACAAGTTCCACCATTCAAACACCTGTCAGCTTGCAAGCAGAAATCTACAAGGAGTAGAAGATGATGATAAAGAAGAAGAAGACGAAGAAGAAGAAGAAGAAGACGATGAAGAAGAAGAAGAAGAAGAAGAATGGTGATGAAACAGAAAAAACAAGAACATAAAGGAGAAAGAAGATGGATGACAAAAATAAGGACAAGAGGAAGAAAATAGAGAGAGAGAGAGAGGGGGATTAAAAGAAAGAGAGAGAGAGAGAGAGAGAGAGAGAGAGGAGGTTAGAGAACGCTCACAAAATGAGCATAGATCTTTATTGATTTCAGCTGCAGTTTAATAGAGCCATGGGATATAGTATGTTATTGCAGAAACATAGGCTTCAACATGTACATCACCGTTATGTTACCCCAACACATTGTAAAACATGGAACAAGTACAATACACCTGAGTAGACGGCAACAGTTATATCGTTTGGTAGAACCCGTGTTTTACCAAAAAAATTACAGGCCTGCAAATAACAAAGGGCATCCGACCCACTTCTTTGCCCCGTGCAGGGATAACTCAATACCCACCGTCGGTATTTCAATCCAATCGTACATAATTAAGATGAATGCCTCTCAGCCACCAGGTACAAATGTTCACAAATATCGCATCAAATGAATACAAATAAGCGGAAGGATGATGCCAGCGTGGCACATCAATAACCAATCATTAAGAATATATTCTATTGTATATAAACATAGCCAAAAAGTCTTATCCCCCCAACTGAAAGTACCATAATTTTTAAACGGGTCAGCAAAGAGAACGAGAGGAATTAAACTATTCTATAAATTGTACTTGAGAAAAGGGATCTGTAAGATGCATTAGTATCTAATATGTAATGAGTTTATATCTCCTAATCGGCTATTTTCTCAGCAATTACATTAGAAAAAAGTTCAGAACTAAGAAATTAGCTGCGTTAAAAAAAAGTTGGAAAGGTTGTGTCTGAGTGGGATGAAAGATAAACTGTTTCCATCGCAAGGATACGGAACTTGAAAGTTGAGCAAAATTGTGAAAGTAAAGGAGATAAATATGTGACGTTTTAATATTTTTGCATCTAGTACTCTAACAAACTGTATTTTTGACAAATTTATACCCTGCTTATTTGGGCGCATAAATCTAAAGTTTTGCAATTTTCCCTATCCTAGGGGTACACCTGTCCGAGATATACCCTGGTGCTATTACATCTTGATTTCCAATACACCTACGACCCAACGACAGTGCTTTGGAATTTTTTCAAGCAAGCTCTCCCTCAAAACGAGCGAAAGTATTTCGCAATATGTGCAAAACATATGTCTTCTGGTAAGTAAGTTTGAACGTGTTAATTCCCCTTCTAGACTTAAAACAGATGTGTCGATAAGCATAAGGAATTTTCCTTTAATATTCATCAAACTATGAAAACTATTTTCTTCATTCCTTCCAAATCTGAAGGGGGTAGGGGTGATTACACACGCATCTCCCTTCTCAAATGGCAAGAGTAGATATATTCCACAGCCGTGCCGTCTTCACAAACATTTTGTCATGGTTTAATGGCATTAATTTCAATCTAAATTCAATGTTTCCCAATTTCTTAATAAAATCCCCCCTTTTTTTGTACTGAGTTTAAAAATTACTTCATAACCTTCATTACTTTTTGTAAAGAGAAAGTATAAGAAAAAATCATTACATCCATCTGCTTGTTAGAAACTGTTCAAAGCATTTAGCAAGCATACACCCATAGAACATTCTTATAGCTGCAAAAAAATAGAATAAATAACCCACAACCGCTGAGACTCTAAAAGATGAAAAGAATCAAACACGTTGTATCCATATAACCCAAATTAACTATGAGAAAGGTTCTACAAAATTACGTTACATGGAAAGTATGGCTACCTAAAATGCAAAGCATATACATGTAGTTATGAAACAGGAGGGTGGTTACAAGAACAAAGACGTGCAAAAGTCAATACGACAGCATATATAGGGCGATATCCGTCCTTCGACTCGATCCGATGGATTGATTTATGCAGACAGTTTTAACATGCATGAGACGGATTCTCAAAGATATTGTCATGTCTTACGATAACATGTATGGGTGCATCATCCCAAACTAGATAACACAGTAAAAAGAAAAGACAACGAGAGGTGTAACACGTAGAGTCGTAGACGCACAAATAACAAAGAGAAGTGTCCAGAGAATTCTTCATCTACAGNGCACGTGAACCCTCCCGACTGACTAACACAAGTTCCACCATTCAAACACCTGTCAGCTTGCAAGCAGAAATCTACAAGGAGTAGAAGATGATGATGTAGAAGGAGGAGGAGGAGAAGAAGAAAAAGAAGAAGAAGAAGAAGAAGAAGAAGAAGAAAGGAGAAGGAGAGGGAGAAGGAGAAAGGTGAGGAAATAAAAAAAACAAGAAGAAAGTTAAGAATGTGAATAAAGAAAAAAGAAGTGAAAGACAATTTGAATAGAAGGAGAAAATAAAGATAAGAAAGGAAGAATGCCTCTCAGCCAGCACAAGCAGGTACAAACGCTCGCAAATATCACACCAAGTAAGTAGGCCTATGTGCAAAATATCTGTCTAAGTAAGTTTGAAAGTGTTAATTCCCCCATCTAAACTAAGAACAGATTTGCCATAAGCATAAGAAATTTCCTTGAATATTTATCACACGAAACTATGAAAACTGTTTTCTAAATTTCTTCCGAATTTGAAGGAGATAGGGGTGATTAGACTCGTCCCCTTCTAAAATCGCTGTGGTAGATATACGGTATCCCACGCCCCGAGATCGACGTCATCAGAACATTTTCTCACGGTTATTGACATTTATTTCAACCTAAATTGAATCTTTAGGCCCCGGTCACATATGACCCCGGGAGCAACACGATTCAGCCCCGACTCGTTGTTCTGAGGCAGTTAACTATGTTAATTAACAAAGAGTCAGGGTGAATCATGTTGCTTCCGGGGTCCTATGTGACCAGGGCATTACCAATTCCTTTAAAAGTCTCATTTGTTCAATGATTTCACTAAGTTTTAAAAATCCTGAATAACATTTATCACTTTTTTTTTAAGAAAAGTGAAAAAAAATAGAATTACAGTAATTCCTTTGTTGGAAGCTTTTTAGTTCAAAGCATTAAACAATAATGCACCCATACAACATTCCCAATTATACAGCTGCAAAATAAATAGCTGGCCCGTAACCGCCAAGACTCTAAAAGATGAATATCAAACACGTTGTATCCATAAAATTAATAATGAGAAAGTATACAAAATAATGGTACATGGAAAGTATGGCTACCCAAAATGCAAAGCATATAATTATGAAACAGGAGGGCGGGCCCACGAACAAAGACGTGCGAAAGACAATCCTTTCTTCGACTCGACTCAATAGATTAATTTATGTAAAAGTTTTAACATGCATGAGGCGGATTTTCAAAGATAATCATGTCTTGCGATAAACTGTATGGATGTAGATGTATCAGAGCTACCAGAAGACATCCCAAAATAGATTATTCGACAAGAAGAAAAGGCAACGAGAGGTGTAACATGCAAAGTCGTAGATGCACAAATAACAAAGAGAAGTGTCCAGAGAATTCTTCATCTACAATTTCCTGAGATAACACGTTCTTGAGTGAGATTTGATGTAGATTTTGATACGATATGATTACAGCAGAAATGTAATATATTTCACAAAACACAAACAACCAGATAGAGAGTGAGTGAACGAGAGTGAGAACATCAATTAGTTAATTAGTTACATTAGTTAAAAGGCCTGACGTGGAAATTATTCACAGGATAATTGTATCCGACAAAGCACAAACCAACACACCGAGTTATGAAAAACTACAATCCTTCAAGCTATTTTTAAACCGTTAAGAACATCAGAGCATATAGTCAGGATGCAAAAGCAATTGTACAATAAACCATACCGACTAGAACATCGCAGGTTTGACCGGTATAAGCTGGAGCACAGAAGCAAATAAACGTGCTCCCTGCTTCCATACATGTAGCCGCATTCTGACAGGGAGACGACTCACAGAAGGCTGGAAAACAACAGTAGGAATGGGCAATATAGCATCAGAGGAACAAAGATGATTTCATAGGGGATGTTGCTCAAAAGTTTCAATTGATCGCTAGTTGCAGTTGATCGGAACGCGCCAATCAAAATCATTGGTTCATGCGCGTCTTGTTAAATGCGCATATCGCGCGCGAATGAAAATGCGCGTTACAATTTGTAAAGATGCAGTTGATCTGCAGTTGGTTTTGAGCAACACCCCCTAAGATTCATCTTTATCATATTTTGATGGTTCCACAGCATGAATATATGCCTATTGGCATATAGTTGAAAGAGGTGTTTTTGGTTTTGACCAGTTCGCTTTTGTATTTCGTATTTTTTTTCGTATGGCGACTAAAAGTATTACTACTCTCTGATGGCGACTCCCGGCCGACGCAAGGGCGCGCGTTCACGCCCACCCACATTAACACTAGTTTGATAGCCGCACATTCTTAGAGGCAACATAATGTTTGAGACAAGAATATTCTGAATGGCTACAGATTTGCGTAAAAAAACTTGATACTCAATGCCTGAACCCTCCCCCTTCCCCTCCCCCCGGACATTCACAGATAATTTTATTCTAACTTGAAAGTTGATATATGTCTAAAAGTTAAAAAAAAATTGTTTAGGATCACACATACTTGCATTTACAAATAGAAGAGAAGTTAGTTAGTAGTCCATAACATACAAAAAATAATAATATAATATGTTCACATCAAGAGTAGATAGCTTGGTACGAAATCTTAAAGAATATACACATTTGTATCCAAACCCCAATTTTATATACATGAACAACATTATATTACACCTATAAAGCTCAACATTGCCTGTCTTATTACCTATCTCATTCATATGAGATAGCTATCAAATACACACCAAAACCCATGTTTTTTTTCTGCTGAGATTAAATAAGCGGCATTTGCTGAGATCAAACGAAAGCAGTGAACAATGTGTACTAATCAAAAGCTGAACAAAATGATACCATATATGAATCACGTCATATGTACTTTTCCTACCAGTGACGCACGTTAAAGATAAACCCAAAAGGAATATCAAACGAAAACAAAAAAGTCTTGACCGTTTTAATTTGTCGCTGAAAGACTTTTTTGTCAAGCCATTACATCTGCGGATCCAGGGGATGGGGGTGGCCGCGGAAATCCTGGATTTGTCTTAGAATTAAATCCGTGAAAAAAAGAAGGATTTAAATTGAATTTTGCGATTAAATGATCACGAAATATCTATTCTGCTTTGTCTTACCAGTGGATGCTAAAACAGTGACTGTAAATCTACATGTGTTGGTCAGCCCGGCGTTATCGGTTGCAGTGTATTCCACAAGAGTCGTTTGTCCTACGGGAAAGTTTGCTCCCGGCTCGATGTTTGACAGGAAGCTAGCTATCCCTGATGCATCGAAGGCTTGTGGTGCAGTCCAGTCAACAGAGATCATCGATACCCCTGGGTCGGCGGTTTTGAAGATATCATCGGGGCAATCCGCGATCGATGGCGGAGTTGTGTCAGCTGAAACGCAAAACGGAAAAGATGGCAAAATGTTAATTGTGTTGTGGAGGAACAGGCAAGATAATCCGGGCAATGCTCATCTTAATCCTTCACCATAAAACACAGGTTAATTTTGTATTTAGTTATCTGAAAGTGCTAGTTCAAATAAAGGATTCAGTTTTCTTGTAACTGAAACATGCAGTAAAGCTATTGAATATTTACTAATCTAAACATTTACAAAGGTTAAAGGACAATTTTAATTGACCTATGTAAAATATTAATTTCTAAAAGTTAACTCGTGGCGCATATAGTGTTTAAGTATCCATTTACTTCATTTCAAATGTTTCCTTTCGCTTGACACATATAATTCTGACAGGATCACAATAATATAAAGTCCGGTTCGATCTTAGAAGAGTTAGTCGTAATACATTTTGAAAATGATAATATGCATAAACGTAACCCGCGAGTCTAAGAAGTCTTTCAAACTAATGTAATAATTTTTCATTTAGTTAGTGAGCTATACACAAAACGATCAACAATGTTATTAATGTTTATATTAATGATTATATTAATGACTAGTCAAGCTTCTATTACTATAAAAATGTATAATGCCTCAGCATGCTCAGACTTTGATCACGTGGATATATGGTGCATAATATAAATCACATCTTTAATAATGCACTGCACAACAAGACATAAAACACACACACACACACACACACACACACGTACACACTAAAGCAGCAATCCCTGGACATTATAGTTACACACACTGTAACTGCTGCATGTTAAGGCTACATTAACAAGAAAAACAAAAGAAGGCAAATATTTATTTATTGAAAATAGGAACATATATAGGAAGAATAGGATGCATAATTATCTACAACCAGCATTTGGAAACACACGAACTAGCAGATATTATTTCTACCAGACAAAACTGTCTGACATTATGACAAACGAATGATGGATGTCTGTACACCTGCAATAGTAAAAACAAAAAGCGGAGGGAGAGTGTAACATATATCACTCGATGAAAGTTGGACTAATCCATGTCACTCAGCTACGCCTCGTAAGGTAGGAAATTGCAAATTTGATCAAAATGATAGATTTTGTACGATTATTATTTGCATAATTAATATCAACACATTACCATGATTACCTACCACTTTCACACTCTTTCAGTTTGAGAGAATTAGACTAAAGAATTTTTCTAAGCAATCTTGGTAGGCAGATAATGTATGATTAATGTTTTGTGCGTATGAATATAATTCCTTCAAGAAAAGACTTGTCAATCAACAAAATTATACATACGGTCTGTTGTTGTTTTCGTAGTCATGTGATCTTTTTATGTGTCTATCACACAACGCAATGTACTAGCACACTGTTACAAATAATACGTGGATTCCAAAACGTTAGAAAAGTTGAAAAAATACAAATAAGAAATGTCATTATCGAAGATCAGAGAAATAGATTTAATGAAATGTTGAAGTATGAGTATGAATATTTTTTTTTGGCTTACAAAATGTGTTTCATAAACAACAGATGCTCAATTCGTTTGGCTGAGCTCAACCTTCTGTTTTTAATAACATTATACAACGCTAGTGAGTGTAAATAGAGTAAAGCACTAGTGTATTAACATTTCACTACTCTACCATTAGAACTGGATAAAACATAGGCCTAATAATTTGCTAAATGTTATCATTTATGTAGACATACAAATACACTAAACGTTCTAAATAGCTAAAGATGTTGTACTATCTACAAACAGATAGTTAGGAAAGAACAAGTTAAAACCTACTTTTATAGCTTACTACTACTGTTTCACAGTTTCATTAATTTTGAAAAACTTCAAAACATTGCAATTAAAAAAAAGAATGTCTACAAATTATTACTAGTATTGGACTAACCAATATTAATTACTATGAGTTTAATATATATCTATGTATTAATCCAAACGGGTACCGGTATTACAAAGTTGATAAAACAATTATTATGAGTATTGGTATTACATGATTATCAAATCTTGCCTGTGAAATTCACTCAGCATATCTATGTTAAAACATTCCGGCGATGCATCACAAGAGAGCCTGAAATGTCTTCATCAAGCATCTTTCGCAATTGCTTATATCATGGCTAAATGTACAAACTAAAGAAGCTGGTAGTTATTGAAGCAAGACAATGACCATCTCTAATACCTGATGATACAATTCTGACAGTAAAACGACAAGACTGGTCCGTATTCCCAGCATTGTCCGTGACAGTGAAGATGACAGTGGTCGTGAAACCGACCGGTAAGGAAGACCCTGATACAGGAGCTGATGTAATACTACGGATACCAGAGGCATCAGAAGCCGTAGGAGACGGCCAGGAGACAGGCTCGGATTGGACTCCAGGTCCGACATTCACCGTGAGGTCTGGAGGGCAGTTTGTCACCGTTGGCGGTATGGTGTCAGTCGTGGTTCCTGCAAAGTGAATGATATGATATTGAAAGGAGTCTGTATTGCGAACCTTAAGGGTAATAACCGTTTTCATATGACATTTATGAATACACGATAAGGAGTGTCTCTCCCCAAATGAAGGAAAATGACACAGGCTATATTAATGGTATTTCAAGTTTAAGGCCTTAAAATTGTCAAAGAACAAGCTTCTGGCAGGTTAATGTTTACTCTACCGAGTGTGACTATATGACCGTCTAAATGAATTTCTAGCTCGGGACTTGAGAATTACTCGTAAATATACCTATTATTTTCCTAAATTGTCTCTCTGCATTCCCTTATTAAGTCAAGTCACATGCGCTTTGTGACATTCTGGGGAAAGCGATATGTATGAATTACTACAATGGTTAATTATTACACCCAATATTCATGCCATCGACAAGATGATAAATTCCTCGTTTATCGAAATAGTATTTATTCCTTGCATCTGTGCGTAACAATTCCCGAATCAATTCAATTCAATTCAATTCAAAATAACATTTATTTTTTCCTTCTAATAAATAAATCTCAACTGTACCTGGAGCATTGACCGTCACTGTAAATGAACACGATCTATCAGTGTTGCCAAAGTTGTCTACTGCAGTGTAGATGATGGTGGAGGTGAAGCCAACGGGTAGGGATGTTCCACTGGGGATGTTAGGGGTAAAGCTCTGCACCCCTGAAGGATCCGAGGCAATAGGTTGGTTCCATGTCACTGATAGGGTCTGCTGTCCGGGGAGTGCATTGACAATGATGTCTGTAGGGCAGTTGGTCACAGTCGGGGGTGTGGTATCAGAAGCACCTGTTGGTTAGACATGGTAATAAGTTCATATATCAGTATATGGATTACTCTGCTGGTGCCGGTTTCGCCTTTTTTACGTCGTGCAATGATATGGTTGAAGAAAAGTGAATAAGTGTCCTTTAACATGCTAGTCCACACCATTACAAACTCATCTTGCTTTAAAGGATATGAACTTGAAATTCAAAGAGTCGTCGTAGAATTTTAATTCATGGCATATTTGGCATCGTTTATAATCTCTATGGACTCCGTATTCCTGATTGGCTAGAATGATACAAGAAGTTTATCAAATTAGAAAATTCCTAACAGATCACAAGATTTGATCCGTCTGAATCAGTGGCAACTAGAAGCAAATGACTTAGTTGCCTGTATTGTCGGATTAAGCATCTTATTTCTGTATAATATCTCCCCTTGGATCCTTTGAGAATTACTGAATCCACACATGGACTCATGGTAAATAAAGCATTTTAGATAACAAATATCGTACCTTGCGGGGTAATATACACTGCGAATGAGCAAGATGATGAATCGGTATTCCCAAGAGTGTCAATTGCTGTGTAGATCACGGTCGTCGTGAACCCAACGAGAAACAGCGTACCAGGCGGAATGTTAGGCGTGAGGCTTTGGACATCTGAAGGGTCACTGGCCGTAGGTGGTGTCCATACGACTGCCCTGGAGGACTGACCAGTCAGAGCGGGCAGAGTGATGTCAGATGGGCAGTTGAAGATTGTAGGGGGACTTGTGTCGGCTGGTGATAAATCATAATGATGTAAAAATCAAAGCAGGAGGTCAAAGAGAACAATAACATTTTCCCCACGTAAATTGTAGACGGCTCCATCAGAGGAAGCTCCAATGTATAAAAAGTCTACATGTAGCACTTTAAGACAGGGTTGCTTTAAGATATTCTTGGACTTTTGTAATTCTTCCATTTTGGTTTTCAGTCTTTTTTTAAAGGCCCATGATTAGGGGCACGAATTTCTTACCTAATTATGCATGATTACATGATTACAAAATTTAACTGTGGAAAAATATTCCAGTTTCAATTTTCTAAACAAATATCGTGTATATTGTTGTCAATGTATTGCAAAAGCATTGAATGTTTGTAATATACTACAGCTAGATAAAAAAATTGAAAACGGAAACGGGGCAAAATGTTTTGTGGATTTGGCCGAAAAGGTGGGTCGATAAAAATATGTATCACTGATCAACAACGTCTTGTTTGGTAAAAAAAGAAACCGACTAGGGATCGAATCAAATAATGTTCCATACCTCCACTGCCAATTGTAGCGATCTGTACTGTAAACTGACACGATCTGTCCTCGTTGCCTTGGTTATCTACGGCTAAATATACCACAGTACTTGTGGTATCCACGGGAAACATGGTCCCTGATGGCGGAATGGATACCAAGGTTGCCACTCCGGATCCTTCATCCCTGGCGGTAGGCTGGGTCCAGGTGACCTGTTGGGTCAGAACCCCAGGGTTCACGGTCACCATGATGTCATCAGGACATCCTATAACCGTTGGTGGCGTGATGTCCACTGGTGAGATGGCAGGGTGAAGAAAAGGATGATCGAGGATTAACAGAATAAAAAGAATACTATTTTACACGATAGAGTGCACTGGCTGTGACTTTTCTGAATTACAGTACGCTCAATACAGCCTATCATGAAGCACCTGTATTTTGATGACAACTGAGTAATTGGTGTTGGTGGATACTCATGTATTGTTGACTTAAAGTTGGTTGTTTTATTGTGTAGACATGGCAACTTCTAATCAAGTTT
Source organism: Temnopleurus reevesii (assembly GCA_036244855.1). Lineage (NCBI taxonomy): Eukaryota > Metazoa > Echinodermata > Echinoidea > Temnopleuroida > Temnopleuridae > Temnopleurus > Temnopleurus reevesii. The sequence continues at coordinate 39,924 of BQKZ01001548.1, forward strand.
ACATACTATATTTAAACAATTGCTTTACATTTAGAAGGCAGATCCACGTGTCACATTAGTTGCCTGGGAGCATTTGGAAGTAAGGTTAGAGATAGTGGGAAATTAGTACCTGTGACTAATACGGCGCCTAATCCACTAAGATTTAGACTAGTTCTTCGGTTTTGGTACCGTACCATACTGGCAATCTAATGCCTTTGAGAAGTTATTAAATCTAGTGAACTAAATATGAGTGTTAGAAAATCTCAATCTAGAACATTGAACTAAAACTGACGCGTGTTATATACTGCAGCTACATTTATTAGCGAGGATTAAATGTGTCACGAGTCATAGTCGATCATTACCGATGTCCACCCGATCTTTTTTCTGTTCATTGTTCGATCCCTACTTAAGGGGTCCTGTAAAGAATTTAGGCACATTTTAACAAATTGTACTATAGTTACAGAAGGGATATAATTATATTACTCAGTGTTTCTACATAACTTAAGAAGAATTTATAGCTTTTGTTTCACTCTTTTCATTCAAAGACGTCTTCATAAAAAAAAACATTCAAAGGTATTTGACGGGAAAATTGATTTGCATAGCGAGATAGAACATAAAATGATGTTTGGTGACGGGATACGGATCCAAACTATTCGTAAATATTCATATTAAAGGAAACAATTGCCTGCCCGAAACCAGTAGCCTATGGCACAATAATGTATTCAGACAAGTGGAGTATGCAATACCACAATATCATAATTGCACTTTACATTTAATAGTAGTACGCAGGAGCATTGAAATGGTGTTGCACATAACAAATAAATAAATAAATACATAAAATGGTATCAACATCCAGCAAGAGGTTTGCGGCAAGAAACTATATTAGTTCTATTCTGATTTCTAATAGAATAAAAAATATATGATACTACAAAGTGATATGGGAAATTTAGGGTTTATTGAATGAGATATATTCAACATCAGTATTAGAATGGTGAATCTTTATTTTTTATACCTAACAGCTTAGAGGAATTGCTAACACTGCATTAAATTCATATAATCATATTAATCATACGAACAGAAATATAATTGATATCTAACCAATGTCTAATAATATCATTGTATACATACCATAATTATGGATTAGTTGACAGCTATAATCTCGGTAATAATAGAGTATGTAAACTCCTTCCTATATAAGCAAAATGTTAATGAATTAGTTCAGGTCTGGACGAAAAAAACCTAGCGCAAGGCTATTTGAAGCGCCAGCTTAAACGTGCGCCGTATTTGTCCTAGACCTGGAGTTCTTGAACATTGTGTATTTTGTCGACACGTAGCTTTATAGCAGGCGCAGTCGAAATATGTAGAGAGATGTCAATATTCATTTTATTGGCTAGGCTACATGGAAAGAAAGTTTGTATTCCATTTAATAGTTCGACTATCTTTACAAACGGTGATGTTTTCATTTACATGTCTGTGCCCGTTAAAGCCGACCTACATATTTGCGTTTTTAGCCAGCGTCGGGCCGGTGTTTTTTTTTTAATTATAAACGTTCTCTGAAGGCACAAAGACACATGTCATACGGTGGACTGACGTTCGGCATACACTCTTTAAGCACAAGCCGAACGTCAGCCCACCGACTGATCAGCGTATCCTGGGCGCTCTTCATTTTCAAAAACGCTGGGCCGACGCAGACTAAAATGGGAAAGGCGTCAGTATAGGCCTTTACATTATAAAATTTGCTTTGTGCTCAGTTCAAGATGTAATGATTTTCAGAGCATGATCTGAAAATGAATGCATGTTTAGGACCCCAGTATCAGCAGTGCCGTCACAAATACCTTAACTAAATGAAGAAAAAAAAAACGTTTGTAAAGCAAGAAAGTATGGTGACTGAATATCTATGAGTTGAGGAGTTAAGACAATTATAATACTCCTCAGAAAATCATAAAGGTTAGTGAAAAGAAAGGGGAACGAACAACTAGAAAAGTGGGAAATCATTAAAACGAATCTGATAGAATAAAAACATCTTTCTGGATTATACTACGGCTATAGCCTGTCCTAAGAATTAATATCGTCACAAGCACATAGCGCTAGGATTTTGCTTCGTATAATCATCGAGACGCTAACGGGCGTACCTTCGGTCACAACTTTCACCGTAAACGAGCAAAACGCTTCATTTCCCGCGAAATCTCTCGCGGTATAGGTGACAGTGGTGGTGGTATCAGCAGGAAAGTTGGTTCCCGATGAAACGTTTGATTCAAACAGCAGAATTCCGACGTTATCAGTCGCCGTTGGTTCTATCCACGTAACCGGGATTGCTACCATACCAGCGGGTACATCGACGGTGATATCTACCGGACAGTTTGACAAAACCGGCGGGATGCTGTCCCCTGGTGAGGAGACTGTGACGTGACAGTGGGTAAGAGGAGCACATTGAATGGGTCTTTCAATTAAAACGTTTATTTTAGTTACCATTTCATTTTCTTTATTTCAAAAACATTTTTATCAAAAATGTTCCAACCAGCATCATCTTAAACTTGTGTCGAAATAAGCATCAACAAATTAAAACTTAAAGTTACACCAACATAAACTGTAATCACACGTATAAACAACCCACACATATATTGCACACATAACACACATTCGAAGACACTCTCTCAAAGATTTCACATATTAGACGCAGGATTCATGGTATTGTGAGATATAGCTGTAATAGATCTACAGTTATGTAAAAAGTTATCTATTGGTAGAGGATTGAACATACACATAATAAATCAACAGAAAAAACAACATGTTAGTAAAATAGAATTATTTTCAAAACGCTGTATCCAAATTTTGGGGTAATATAATAAGTTTGGAAATTAACCATTAAAACCCTCTCATTTCCCAGTTAGCTGTTGGTTAAAGTAAATTGGAAAAAGCTGATTATTTAGAGTTACTGAGAAAAGTAGAATCTAAAGTTGCAAAACACACACACTACACGAAGTAATACGAATGGTAACATGAACAAGCATTTGTTAGAGGAAAACAGGAATTGAGCTTGATAAGCGATTCAGACATTAATCGTAATTGTTGAAAGCTGATAATGATAGAAATGTCAGAAAAGAAGAGAAAATTAGAAACCTATAAAGTACATGTTCCCCATCAGTTACTGTTTGGGCAACAGTCACGGATGTATAAACATTCATTGTTTGAAAATAGAAAATATGTTAGAGCGTGATGGTTGAAATCTTTCAAGTTTTTCCCGTGACCCTGCAATTGGGATAAAATAAAAGAAAAAATATTAGACAAAAGACAAGTATTTTTTTAAAAGTGGTTTTAAAATTCCCTACGGACATATGAGATGCGAATGGCATAAATGATAACAAATAAAAATAGATTCCAGAGAAGTATTTTAGATTTATGCAGAATATGATTATAACGGCAATCTTTTCTATTTCTATTCCCACATGTTTTTACACACACAGCCAGCAAAACCAGCAATTATTATCTGTAAAGAAAAAAAGAATAAAAGTTGTATTGTAAACTGAGTGTTGGATAGCTTTAGAGGCTGACACCGAGTCATTATAAATATTAGAGATAAAGGAAAATGACGTTATGGAAAATTCTCACATCAAAGTCTACAATTCATTGATATTCCACAAAACGGATGATATGCCTGAAACATTCACTCTACACTATTCAAATGGCAGAATACCAAGTAGGGTATTTATTTTTTAGAAGAAGATTGTTTCATTCCTTTACTTATTTTGCCTGCCATGGTATACTATAGTAATAGATGCAATTTATATAGCGCACGTATCCACTCTGCTGAGTGCTCAAGGCGCTTTACATTATTATTACCCTGGCTTTAGCCCAGCAGCCATTCACGGCGCACTTGGCATTTCAAAGAATAAATATTCCTGCCAGGTACCCATTCACCTCACCTGGGTTGAGTGCAGCACAATGTGGATGAATTTCTTGCTGAAGGAAAATGACGCCCTGGGTAGGATTCGAACCTACGACCCTTTAGTTGAAAGGCGAGAGTCGCGACCACTACACCACGGCGCCTCCATGGGTACAGTGTTTCACCAAGATAGGAAAGGCTTTTGGGAACGACTGTAATAATGACTGGTATCATTACATTGTGATACATATAGGCCTACGTGTAATATTATCAATCGTGTAGCACAATCAATGATACCAGTCGTTCTTAACATCGTTTTCAAGCATCTCGTATCATCGTGAAACATCGACCATGTTATTATAACTGCGTGACCCAATTCGCAAGATGATGAGGATTTAGGGGTACAAGCCAAGTTTGTATTAAAGAGCACAGGCAGGATTGGGAGGGATGGGATGAATAGCAACAATAATACAGGGATAATGGAGTTAGATCACATCGAGTACCGTCCATACGCACAGATTAGTATTAACGAATACCAACAATTGTCATGACATTTACCTATCTCGCAGTTTGTTCCCATGTATGTTGGAGCACAGTCACAGGAGTAAGCAGATGCATCTGTAGCCGTACAAGTCCCTCCATTCTGACAGGGGTTTGGACTACACACGGTCGTTCCTAAAATTAAGTTTCGAGAAAAGAATGCGTTTTGTAAAGAGCTTTTAACATCTTTAAATCGATGAACAAATAAAACTGGATGATGTTTCACCGTGTTGGCCTTAGTTTAGGACAGATTTTAAGGGGGTGTTGTTCAAAATCAATTGCAAATCAACTGCAATTTTGCAAATAGTAACGCGCATTTTCATTCGCGCACGGCATGCACATTTAAAAAGAAGCGCATGAACCAATAATTTTGATTGGCACATTCCGATCAACTGCAACTTGCGATCAATTGTAACTTTTGAACAACACCCCCTAAAATTTCACCGTGTTGGTCTTAGGTTAGAACAGATTCCAAGAACGACTTCTGAATAATCCTTGAGCCGATTTTGATTGCTAGACTACTTAATACATGTTCCAATCGTTCGCAATTTAGAGATACGTGGTGAGACACAACCAAGATAACTAAAATGCTTTTATTTTTCTGTTATTCAGCGAGAACGTGTGAAATTTGTTCTCCTGAAAATAAAAAAAGTTTGGTGTAAATCGTTTTAGATCGAGATAAAATTCGATGAGATAAATTGATACATTTATACGTGATGGATTTGGTAACCAGAAAATATATGTTCATAGTATCGAAAATAATGACAAGAATATAAATCCATCAATTGTAGATGATTAATATATAAATAATATACATGGATTTATATAGCGCAATTACTATACTAAATGTATTCAGCTGCGCTAATTATGTCTTAATGCCAAATTGTACAAAGAAGTTTTTAAGAGAAAAGATATGTTTTTAAATTGGACTTGAAGGTATTTAG
>BQKZ01001548.1:46257-77009 GCA_036244855.1 Temnopleurus reevesii
GCAGACAAATCTGGAGCTTCCTGGACTAAGCTGGAGACACATTCCTCCATTACATGGTGAGGGATTGCAAGGATCTGAGATATGAAATAGATTTGAAAGAAATCTGAATTAGTTGAAAAGTTGAAAACTGATCAAACAAACATAAAATTATTGATTAATTAATCACACATAATATCGACAATGGGTGATAATACACGATACCATTGGTTTCGATGTGTTGAAGCTGGAAAAAGTGTAGTCTACTGCATGGACTGTTTACGTGATTTATCTGATAACCAATATAATCGCCCCAGTTGTCAAGACGGTGTTATTTGCTCTCTTTAGCCGGGTCATGAATATGAGAGGTCGCGCCGTTTTTAATTGCACGAAGGGGGAGAAGTGCAAGAGAGTTGGGGAGAGGGGACAGATTAAAAACGGCCAGAGTCTGGACTAGGAAAAGTGACTTTCCGTTTGGGAAGCTAACGCATGTGCTACGTCTATCACTTCGGAGAATTGCCCATTTTTATTCCTTTAGTTTCATCGGAGGTACTTTGTTTTGCAATTAAACAAAATAAATGAATAAAAAAAGTCATGGTGTAACAATAGTTTATATAATATCTGTTAATGGAAGCGTCGTGGTGCAGTGGTTTTGACTCTCGCCTTCCAGGCAGAAGTCCGCGGTTCGAGTCCTTCCCGTGGCGTCAAATGCCCTTCAGCAAGAAATTCATCGGTGCGGCACTCAACCCAGGTGAAAAATAGGTACCTGGCAGGAATTTATTCCTTGGAATGCTTGAGCGCCTAACTGGCTTGCTCGGCAGTTATAGCCAGGGTAATGATATGGTACCTAGTTTCAAGCGCAGTAGAGTAAATGCATATCGTGATTGCGCTATATAAATGGACCTATTATTATTATTTACCCATGGTAGCCACTTTCAGCTGTATGCTGTTCTTCCAGGGGCCCTGCACATACCAGTATTCCTCTTGCAATACGAGCAATCTCAATTTCCGGTACGTTTAAAAAACATCTTAAGACTTACCTTTTCCCACAGTTATAAAACTGTTTTCATCTTTTGTTCTCTTAAATTGTAAAGCGCTATGATACTCTCTGTTTTTAGCGCTATATAAATAATAAATATTATTATTATTATTATTATTATTATTATTATTAAGTTATTATTACCCTTCTCCGTTCTTAAATGCCGAGCGCCTGGCAAGAAGGCAGATGGTCCCAATTCTAAAAGTCTTTGGTATGACTCGTCCGGGAATCGAACCCACGACCTTCCGTTCATCATGTTCATGGGGTAGGCGGTCTATTTATATCATAAAGTGTCAAACAAAGGTAATTTTTCGATCTAAAACCAGGCAGAAAAAACCCGGCACAAGCACGAATGCTCGTATTAACCGGAAGTGGGCTCACATGAATCATTCATGGTGAAAATTACATCGCGCTATTGCAGTTCTTTATTTTGTATTTATTGTCGATCATGAGGGCGATAATATCCAGATAAATAAATTTGTATAAATATAGCAATATAAGCTATAACAAAAGATGAAGGAAATGGGTATGTTACTAATTTTTATTCTAAAGGCCAAGTCATACCTCTGCGTTTTTAGCCGTCGTCGACCCAGCGTATTTGAAAATTAAAAACACTCCATGGACGCATAAAGACGCTTGCCATACGGCGGACCGACGCGTCGCGACGCTCAGTGTACACTCGTTAAATGCAAGCCGAACGTCAGACCACCGTCTAATCCGCGTGTACGCTGTGCGTCTAGGGAGTGTTGTTAATTTCCAAATACGCTGGGTCGACGCAGGCTAAAAACGCAAAGTTATCATTCGGCCTTTAGCAAGATTGCCAGACTTTAGGAAATACAATTTGAAGCTCACTGACCTGGAGTTTGGCAGAAAGTACCATCATAATTCGCTGGACACTCGCATGAGTATGAACCCGATCCTTGTGGTATACATGTGGCTCCATTCTGACATTGGTTGGATGAGCACGCGGAAGTTACTGAAACAAGAGGAAAATTTAAAACAAATAATTAAAAAACTCGAGATCTGATGTAGAATTTCAACTCGGACGAAAAATTGAAAGCTATTCCAAGGCGTTGGTTGTCCATCAAATAGCTTACTCAGATCAACAAAAAGACAGTTTAAAAATGCAGGTTTGTAAAATGTATATGAAACCTCATAAACAAACTTAACCCCTTGGGTTTCAACAACATTGATAAAATGTGCAGGACCCATAAAATGTTTCAAGTGGATCTTTTTCAATTATTTTTCTGATCTTTATTTCTTCATAACGCTCTAAGTATAGGGCACCTATCTCTATGCCCTACAGTTGCGGCCAAGAACTGACATTTTTTTTACGGGGATAGGAATTTCCTGGGGGTTGGCGCGGGGCTGGCTTTTCGTGGCGGGAAGGAGGGGTTGTGGGATATCTAATAAAATGAATTCCACATAATTATATCGTATTGTATATTTTGATTGTTTTGTTGAATTTACGGAAAAAAATTAATTCATTCAATTCAAAATAACATTTATTTTTTCCTTCAACAAACACATTTCTGTATACATCAATACAATATTCAAAATAGAAAATCAAATGTCAATAATATACAGAAATAGCATAAACAAAATACATGACAAATTAAAGGAAAAAAACGAGCATCAAACTACTTTACATAAAACCACTTAACCAGAAACTAGTTGAACTGCTAATTTGAAAGGGACCAACGATCACGAAAGTAAACTTCCATACTGGTTTTAAAATTCACTTCGCGAGATAGATTTTCATGACCGGGCGCCAATTTGGCCGGTAATCTGAACGCTCGAGATTCGTGAAGCGGCTGTCAGAGATTTGACCTTCAGGTGAGCTTTGTGTAACAGATCCCACAGACACCTTAATCCATCATGAAAGCAACAAAGCTACTTTGCGTGAAGTGGACTTGAAATCTACTTCGTGGGCCTCTGAATCTGCACGAGCCACACCTGACCTCCCAAACCGTCTTTGGAAACTAGTTTAGTGGCAGCCGACATTGAAAACTTGATCTGAACGACGATTAACATATTATTATATTGCAATGAAATAAGTCCTTGTCAAACATTATTTTTCACTCTTTTATCTCTTTTTATATACATGAGATCATACTTACGAAGGGTATCACAGTTTGTTCCAGTATGTGTAGAGGGGCAGGAGCAGGTGTAAGTAGTACCCGTCACTGTACAACTACCACCATTCAAACACGGGCTAGGAGAGCACGGGGTAGATACTGAAATAAAACAAAGCAAAACATGTTTTCAAAACATTTTTTCAAATGAAATGAACACTCAAGATTCGTTAAGTGGCCTGATGAAGAGGTTTAACCTTCGGGTGTCAGAAGAATTTTTGAAGTTAATGCGGGACACAGAAATATATATATATGTGTATATACACGGGGCAAGATCGCGCGAAGTGTATTAAGTCCCTTTAATTCATCGTCATTGCAAGCGTGGAGTGGACTTTGAAATCCACTTCGTGGCCCTCTGAATCTGTACGAGATATAACGGACCTGCAAAACCGTGTTTGGAAACTAGTTTATTGGAAGCCGACAATAAAAACTTGATCTGAACGGTGTTTAACAGATTGATATACATACTGCAAATAAGTACTTGTCGAACATTATTGTTCATTATTTTTAAAAAAAAATCATACTTACGAAGTGTATCACAGTTTGTTCCAGTATGTGTAGAGGGGCATGAGCAGGAGTAAGTAGTACCCGTCACTGTACAACTACCACCATTCAAACACGGGCTAGGAGAACACGGGGTAGATACTGAGATGAAAAAAAAACATGTTTTTAAAGCACTTCTTCAAATAAAATGAACGCTCGGGATTCGTCAAGGGGCCTCAAGAGGTTTAACCTTCGGGTACCAAAGTGTGTAGTGTGTAGTAAATTCGGGGACACTCATATACATACACGCGGCAAGATCACACGAGAAGTATTACGTCCCTTTAATCCATCATCATTGTAACAAAGCCACTTTGCGTGAGGTGGACTTTGAAATCCACTTCGTGGGCCTCTAGATCTGAACGGGACACAACCGGCCTTCCCAAACGTCATTGGAAACTATTTAATTGGAAGCCGGTTATGAAAACTAGATCTGAACGGTGTTTAACAGATTGATATATTACAAATATGTCGTTGTCGAACATTATTTTTCACTCTTTCATCTCTTTTTATATACATGAGATCATACTTACGAAGAGTGTCACAGTTTGTTCCAGTATGCGTAGAGGGGCATGAGCAGGAGTAAGTAGTACCCGTCACTGTACAGCTACCACCATTCAAGCATGGGCTAGGAGAACATGGGGTAGATACTGAAATAAAAACAACATGTTTTCTAAGCACTTCTTCAAATGAAATGAACGCTCGAGATTTGTTAAGTGGCCTTAAGAGGTTGATGATGATGATGGCCTGTTGTATAGCGCCGGTATCCGCCACAGCTGGGCGCTCATGGCGCTTGATTACTCAAAAAATAATGTCTCACAGATTTCAATGTCCTAATTAGTGCTATGGTTTATCTTTCAGTCCAAGAACTCCCAGTGATGGTACACTTTGGTTATTCTTCTAACGACAGGGTAGTGGGGAACAGATAGGTCTTTAGGTAGGACTCAAAGGTTGACTGCGTCTCTGCTCTCCTAATGAAGTGGGGAAGGCTATTCCACAGTTTTGGCCCACAGATGTAGAAGGCTCTATCACCCCAGGTTGTACGGCTGGGCGATTCCGACAGCAATTGAGTATAAAATCCCTTCAATCCATCATCATAATTGCAACAAAGCCACTTTGTCTGAAGTGGACTTTGAAATCCACTTCGTGGGGCTCTGAATCTGTACGAGACACAAATGACCTTCCAAATCGACTTTGAAAACTAGTTTAGTGCAAGCTGACATTGAAAACTTGATCTGAACGACGATTAACAGATTATCATATTGCAATGAAATAAGTCCTTGTCAAACATTATTTTTCACTCTTTTTTCTCTTTTTATATACATGAGATCATACTTACGAAGGGTATCACAGTTTGTTCCAGTATGTGTAGAGGGACAGGAGCAGGAGTAAGTAGTACCCGTCACTGTACAACTACCACCATTCAAACACGGGCTAGGAGAACACGGGGTTGATACTGAAATAAAAAAACATGTTTTCTAAGCACTTCTTCAAATGAAATGAACGCTCGAGATTCGTTAAGTGGCCTTAAGAGGTTTAACATTGAGTATAAAATCCCTTTAATCAATCGTCATTTGCAACAAAGCCACTTTGCGTGAAGTGGACTTTGAAATCCACTTCGTGGGCCTCTGCATCTGCACGAGACACAATGACCTTCCAAACCGTCTTTGGAAACTGGTTTAGTGGAAGCCGACATTGAAAACTTGATCTGAACGACGATTAACAGATTAATATATTGCTAATAAATCCTTTGCAAACATCATTTTCCAACTTTTTTACATACATGAGATCATATACTTACGAAGGGTATCACAGTTTGTTCCAGTATGTGTAGAGGGGCAGGAGCAGGAGTAAGTAGTACCCGTCACTGTACAACTACCACCATTCAAACACGGGCTAGGAGAGCACGGGGTAGATACTGAAATTTAAAAAAAACATGTTTTTAAAGCACTTCTTCAAATGAAATTAACGCTCAAGATTCGTTAAGTGGCCTCAAGAGGTTTAACCTTCGGGTACCAAAAAAAAAAGTGTGTAGTAAATTTGGGGACACTCATATACATACACGCGGCAAGATCACACGAGAAGTATTACGTCCCTTTAATCCATCATCATTGTAACAAAGCCACTTTGCGTGAGGTGGACTTTGAAATCCACTTCGTGGGCCTCTAGATCTGAACGGGACACAACCGGCCTTCCCAAACGTCATTGGAAACTATTTAATTGGAAGCCGGTTATGAAAACTAGATCTGAACGGTGTTTAACAGATTGATATATTGCAAATGATTCCTTGTCAAACATCATTTTTCACTTTCTATTCTCTTTTTATATACATGAGATCATACTCACGAAGGGTATCACAGTTTGTTCCAGTATGCGTAGGGGGGCAGGAGCAGGAGTAAGTAGTACCCGTCACTGTACAACTACCACCATTCAAGCATGGGCTAGGAGAACACGGGGTAGATACTGAAATAAAAAAAAAAGCAAAACATGTTTTCAAAACATTTTTTTTTTCAAATTAAATGAACGCTCGGGATTCGTTAAGAGGGTTTGAGAGGTTTAACCTTCGGGTGCCAAAAGAATGTTTTGTTGTAAACGCGAGGACAAAGAAATATGTATGAAATCCCTTTAATCCATCGTCATTGCAACAAAGCCACTTTGCGTGAAGTGGACTTGAAATCTACTTCGTGGGTTTCTGAATCTGAACGAGATACAAATGACCTTCCAACCGTTTTAGAAACGAGTTTAGTGGAAGCCGACATTGAAAATTTGATCTGAACGGCGTTTAACAGATTAATATATTGCTAATAAGTCCTTGTCAAACATTATTTCCCAACTTTTTTTATATACATGACATCATACTCACGAAGGGTATCACAGTTTGTTCCAGTATGCGTAGAGGGGCAGGAGCAGGAGTAAGTAGTACCCGTCACTGTACAACTACCACCATTCAAACACGGGCTAGGAGAACACGGGGTAGATACTGAGATGGAAAACAACATGTTTTTAAAACACTTTTTCTTTTCAAATGAAATTAACGTTAAGAGGCCTTGAGATGATTAACCTTCGGGTGCAAAAATGAATTTAATGTAGTAAATGCGGGGACACAGAAATATATGTTTATATATGCATACACGCGGCAAGATCGCGCAAGGAGTATTAAATCACTTTAATCCATCGTCATTGCAACAGAGCCACTTTGTCTGAAGTGGACTTGAAATCTACTTCGTGGGTTTCTGAATCTGAACGAGATACAAATGACCTTCCAACCGTTTTAGAAACGAGTTTAGTGGAAGCCGACATTGAAAACTAGATCTGAACGGGAATTAGATATTAATATATTGCAAATAAACCCTTGTGAAACATTATATTTCACTTTTTATCTCATTTTATATACATGACATCATACTTACGAAGGGTATCACAGTTTGTTCCAGTATGCGTAGAGGGGCAGGAGCAGGAGTAAGTAGTACCCGTCACTGTACAACTACCACCATTCAAACACGGGCTAGGAGAACACGGGGTTGATACTGAAATGAACAAACAATATTATTTTTACGATGCTCTCTATCTATAAAATGTCATCATGTCATGTTTTTTTTTAATTTCCATAATTTAATCCATAATCCTTTTTCATAATAGCAATATAAAGAACAAGATAGTGAAAAATAGCAAATTCAATAAAACGTCCAATAAGCATGCCCTCAAGTTACATATTTTATTTGTTATTTTACATAATTTATACATTATTCTATAGGAATGAGTATTTCTCTTCTGATAGAGGATCACATTCCAGTTTTCTGTTCAACAACACCCTTTGGCTACGCTCCCTTCCACTGACATTGTGAAAAAAAGTAACGAAATGATGAGAGGTTGTATTTATGATCAATATTTTAAGTTAGGCCAACGGATCAATACCTTTAACATTACCTGGTCATACACTCTTAAAAATATTGGGTAAAAGTTGGGTAATTTCATTACCCAGTGGACACATACGAACCCTCATGATTTGGGCAAACGAAAATTGGGTATATTATGACAAAATTTTACCACATGTGTAGTACATAATTCCTAAAATTGGGCAAATGTTGGGGAGAAAATACCCAATTGGGGCATAAAATTACCCAAAATTGATCGGACTCATAATAACCTACATGTTGGGCAAACGATTTTAAGAGTGTACACTATTCTTGATGTTCTGGATGTTTGAGCAATATTAAGTTCATAGGATTTAGCCTACAAACGTGTTTTAAATGGCTTACTTGACGTGTATGCTTTACTTCCAGACAAAAATAATATAGAAAATAAAATCCTGAAAATAAGTATCCCTTTTTACAACAGTGGCGGAAAATAGACAAACAGAACAAAATGCTTTATGAAAATCGGAGATGTGATAAAAACATTATGAATTTGTAATGACATTAAAACTGAGAAAAACGACGAAAATCAAAAGACAATTAGAAACTTTGGTGAAGTTATGGTTGTACTTTGTATCAACTTTTAAATGTACAAAATACTTCTAGGAAAATTATCTTCTTTCGAAACTGTAATTCCCTGAAAACTTGAGCTACAAGATGTTTGTATTGAATACGAGTTTGCATTTTTTTTCCATGAATACTGCATTGATAATCTGGAGAACCGATTATTTCATTCCTGGCCAACAAGAAGAGCCCCAAAATGATAAAGAAAAAAACAACACAGGCAATGACACTCTTAGTCTTGAATGATAAAGAGAGCTAAAAGGTGTATCAATATTACTTACCTGTTATTAGCGATGACAGAGAAAAATCTATGACTTAAGGCATCACTTGAAGACTCGATGCTAAAGTCTGTCAGAGGTCATTCTATGGCTCGATTCGCAATGTTGACAAATGCCACATTTCAGCCAATAAAATTAACATTCTCTTGCATATTAAACCAAGCATTCTCAATTACTTATACTGTAGATCGAGCCATTCTTTCGGAAATCTATCAAGACAGTTAAAGATATTTGACTTATATGCAGCAGCAAACTTGTCAGAAAAAAACCAAATCACCTTGTAATATAAATACACTTCCTTAGTAATACGTCATACATTGTTTACAATAAAGAGAAATGAACAAAAGAGAAATGAACATAAGAATGGAATGCTATCTAAACATATTGAATTATTATAATTGGAAATAATACACCAGCATAAAATGTATAGTAAAAGAAAATAACAATAGAGAAAAAGGCGGTGTGATTTCGTTGTAGTGCCTGGTAGGTCCTTCATCTAAGGTCCGAAACACCTTGGATTCCGAAATTCTAAATCACGAATACAAATTGTACAAACTACTCCCCTTTATCAATGGTGGGGAAAGACACAAAGATTCACATTATATGAATGATCTCATAACTCACACGTTTCATTTGAATAATAAAGAAATAGAAAAAGGTTGGGATAACATGAAATACGATTAACCAACGCTACAAACTTGTGCTAAAGATTAGAACTGCGGAAATAGCTTTTTCGGGTTATTGAAGCAAAGTCATTCAACCAACATAATATCAACAAGCATTCAACCACACTTTCAGACCAGGTACGGAAACGAAATACACACTTGTAAAAAAAAACCCACATACACATCCATTCAGAACTCTCAATTCCACACTTTAACAAGTCACACGTCTTTTAATCATACGTCCAATGCATTATGATATGGATACAGTTTAAACAACACGGTGACATTTAGTTTTCAGCTGTAATGACGGAATACATTGATAATACCGTACGTGTTTTCACGAAGTGAAAGGCTACATGAAGACAAAGAAATCCCGACGTAGCGCCAATGCAATGGGTATCCTATCGAACAACATTTTAATTTTTTTATAGACCGCACGTAACTCATTTGTGTAACAATACCCTCTGGCTCCCGTCACTTCGTGAAAACACGGACGATACGTATCAAACGTTTGCACATGTATTTCATTGATGGTATCTATCTTCCATGGAAAATTGATTTGAATCATTATGTCACAAAACACTCTGACTAAAAATTGTTCAAAATGATTGATGGCTGAGAATACTTACTTGGAGTTTGGCAGAAGGAATAAAGTACAAATATAACATAACGCAGCAAAACATAATAAATTAATATACATAAAAATAGATGAATAGGAGAATACAATTACAAACAAAGAATAAGGCAAACAAATCACTCTGATTAGAAATTGTTCAAGATGTTTGTTGGATGAGAATACTTACTTGGAGTTTGGCAGAATTCGCCAGTATGAGTATTAGGACACGCACAGGTGAATGAAGAATCGCCTCTTGCCGTACACGTCCCTCCATTCTCACACGGGTTAGGGTCACATGGTGCGGAAGAAACTGAAAATGGAAAGATCAGACTTAGTCTTAATCGTTTGACGTGAATTTTTATTTCAGTTCTGTCACAATAAACGAGTATTTACACACACACACACACACACACACACATACACACACACCCACAGTACGCCACTATATACTTCTGGATAGAAAAAGCTTGTATCTGACGAATAGTTGTTAAAAAGCTTGTAATGACATGTTAGGATGCAAAAGAAAAAAAAAGGTCTCAAAAAGGGTGAATAAATAGATGGGTACAAAAGTATTAATTTAATTGGGACTTCTCTCAACAAGGTGAAAGACTTATTATTTTCCATGACACCATACTTCTTAATCAAAAATTAAATAGCTATTTCACGCGTGAAAAGTCTAAAATATTTCAAAATAGTGCTATTAATTCCTCGAGGCTTATTTTTTTAAACAGGATTCTAAACTATTTCCGTAGAATCAAGTCAAACACCAATTCAATGATCCTTTATAATAATATTGAAATCTGTACCGACTTGTGATTGTTATCTCTGAACAGTTCAATACATGGGGTAAGGATCTATTGTTCTTCGACACACTACTTTTTTACGGAAATAAATTTTATCTTTTTTTCTGGAAACATCATCAAAACCTATTCGCAATTCTGTGCTACGAACAATTTTATGTATGACATTGGTCATCCCATTCTTAGTAACCCATGGGCATGATGGGTGTCCATAATTATTTGTGATGATATTGCGTCATGGATAGGTTAATGTTGCTTTATTATGCCAGCAAGTACATTACACAACATTGCATCATGTTATGCCGATTAGTGATGGCCTTTTACTACAGTCTACGTGCAACACATTGTAAAAGCAAACAGACAAACAAACAAACAGACAAAACACACAGTGAATATGTTAATTAATACTCTGTAGATCACACAAAGAGCCTGTTAATTCCGGGAAACAGTTATACCGAACAGACCGCCCATCTGGTATATGGTTTCATCACGCTAGATTGCAGTCAAATTGTTATTTGTTTAAACTTTCCATATGATTTAGAATGTTTTGAATATATATGAATATTGCGCTTAACTTTCCTTCATCGCAAATAATCAAATATCAATGTTGATTAAATGATAATTTCCCTCTCTTGCGTCACACTCTGCACATTTTTCTGCCCAAGTTTTATATCATATCTCAACCGGTCCTTGTAGTGCAATGGTTGTTTGGAAGAGAGGATCTTTCTGATCACAGTAATTTAGTTTGCCTTCATTCTCCCTGACACAAACTATTGCTAGAAGAAATGTGCTTTATGTCAGTAATTTATAATTTCATAATTTACTTTTATTTAATTTGATTGTTGTATCATTGTATTTGATGAAATTGACGAATAAATAATAATGATAATCTCCAATGATTCGTTGATTCGAATTTGTTAATCGATTTCCTCCGAGTCTTGATATCCTGCTTTATTGAAGAAAGAACACATTGCAAAAATGCTGGTGTTAAATTTAACACCAACCAGAATCTATACAAGACCACACCAGAAAAGTGTTAAAATACACCATTTTGGAATCAAATCAATATATTTTAACATCGGTTGGTATTGTTGTTAAACAACAGCAATATATAGGTATTGGAATATATTAAATGAATTCTAAATTAGCGTTATTTTAATACTTTACTGGTGTGGTCCTATATAAATTCCGGTCGGTGTTAAATTAAAAACCAGCGTTTTTGCAATGCACTATTGCAACATAAGCGCAGTCTTTGGATCTTGAGAATGTGATATATATATTTTTTGTTTCAGTTACCTTCATTGAATAAACGATGCCAAAACGCAATGATTACAAACCTGATTCGCATCGTTCTCCAGAGAACCCATCCGTACAATTACAAGTGTAGTTAAAAGTATTAGCCACCGGAATACAAGTAGCACCGTTCTCACAAGAACTGTTAGCACAAGGATCTACTTCTATGTATATAATGTTATGAGTATACAGAAAAAAGGCAGATTTACAAAAAGCATGTCAGTGAAATTTTTACCATATATTTCAGCACCATATAAAAATTAGAATACGTATTAAAGCATTAATAAAATGATACAGGGACCTGTAACATAAAAGATGCAATAGAACTTACAATAAATATTAATCGTAAGTCAATGGCAAAGTGTGTACCTTAAAGATGCAATCAATTTTCGATTAATTGTATCTCTATTATGTTACAGGCCCCAGATGTAATAAATATTAAAGCATAGATGTAAGTACAATATCAAATAATGGCATTTTATTCTAAGCTCTGGTCACATAGGGCCCCGGACGTAACACGCTTCAACACGACTCTTTGTTCGGAGGCAGTTAATTGTGAATTAACAAAGAGTCGCGTTGAGTCGTGTTGCTTCCGGGGTCCTATGTGACCGGGGCCTTAGCTCTTTCTTGTTCAAAACAGCACCATCTTTGATATTATAATTTTCTCAATTAGGTTAGGTTTGGTCAATCTTTAAAGAAAAAAAATACTGCAGCTTTTTTTCATATTACAAAAAAAAAAGAAAGCGATAGGCCAAAAACTCTTTGGCAAAAGTCGTGAACGTCATACTATTTTACAAAAAAGTGTTTATTTTTATTGAGCAGAAAGCATTTTCATTACATAAAATTGTACATGAATAGATAGATGATCATACAACGCTCTATATTTCTTAATAACATCAAACCCTTTCACACTTGTCACATGGAGAGAAAGCCTCATAGGCCTAACTATCTTTATACGTTTTATTTGAAGCATTGCCACGCGAAGCATTTTTAAGCACGAATTGTAAGCACATACATGTATGCATAGATTTTGTTTTTATTTTTTACAAATATGAATAAACAGAACAGACAATCATAAACAAATTGAGATACATCTTCAATTAAACATAATTACGCCTGAAACATATCTGTCAGGTAGGCTGATTTTTCTGATCATTTGTGTGTAGTAAATATATATAAATTCACACACTAAGAGATTAGAGTACCGCTGCTGGTACTAACAGCACCCTTATGATATGTACCCATAGAACGAACATATGTATCCGAAGGCGTATATTTCCATCCTTAGGGTACATATCCTCATTTAGCCTGCGTCGGCCTATCGTTTTTTTTTTAATTAGAAACGCTCCCTGGACGCATAGCATACGCAGATCAGACGGTGGACTGACTATCAGCTTGCGCTCGACAAGCGTACGACGAGCGTCAGTCCATCGTATGACCTGCGTATTTGTGCGTCAAGGGACCATTTTTTAATTTCCAAAAATGCTGGGCCGACGCAGGCTAAAAACGCCAAGGTGTGAGTCGACATTAAAGGTGCATATCTACACCTAAGGGTGCTACTATTTTCCCAGCGGCTACAACCCGCTGCAAAAAATGCACCCTACTCATTCAAGACAAGAATCAAAAGTATGCTGTGTTTGATAAAAAAAAAGGCAAATCCTGAATGAATAACCAATCCAATGCAAATACATTATTCTCTGATATACTAAAATGTGTTCGCTATTCATACTATTTTACCTGTCCCACAGAAGAAGCCAGTGAAACCAGCCGGGCATTGACAGGTGTACTGCGGGGAAGCACCGGGGGCTGGGCTGCACACTGCCCCGTTCAGACATGCGTGACCAGCACAGAGATCGATGGCTGCAAAGAGATACAAGGAAAAAAGAAGTCACTTTAATATAGAGGGAACAAAATAAAAATGTATGTGCATACATTACTTTATAATGATAATGCATATAAGAGTTGAATGTGGAATTCCCGTAGACATTGATGCGCTGTCAGCCAGAGAAATAAGATCAACAAACTATTTTTTTTTAGTTAGCAAATCGGATAATCAATGCACAATTTATGAATTCTTGAAGTTTCATTTCCACCTGTGATGGGCATCATTGTGTTTGCAACTTTGGAATGATTCATGGTGATATCATGGAGAACTTCCTATTCACTTCATACATGGATCTATTGCAATATTGATTGTTATCATTTTTGCCATTAGGAATCATCATCATTATTATTTAAAAGTGTAATGTGTATTCTGTTGTATTTTTATATGAGTATTTAGTAAATTTGTAAGGATCATCATCCTATAAGTTTTTCTAACTTTATCGATGATCCAGTCACGTCATAGTTTTTTATGTAATTTATTTCTCTAGTTAGATAATGTTCTGGTTTGTAATTTTTTGTGCTTCTTTTTATTGAAGTGATGAATAAATTTCAATTCCATTCAATTCAATTTAAAAACGAGAAAACGAATGCCCATTTTTTTTTGTTTACAGAGGAATGGGGAGTCATACTTGTTGCAGTTATGCCAAAGGTGCCAACTCAATGGTGTCCATTTTTAAAACATTTTGAAACTACATCACATTCGAACTGGTTTTGCTCAAATTTTCACATATTTGATCATCCGGTTATTTTTCACTCACTGACAGCACATGAAAGAATTCAGAGAGTCAATTTCCCCTTTTCTGTTTCGTATTTCAGTATTTTACGTGTTCTCCAGTCGACAATGGTCGCGAGATAAATAATGATGAGGTGCCATAAATTATGGTTTCAGAAAAAACTTACATAATGATAAATAAATGAATAATGATAGTAATGATAATAATGAACGACTTTTATATAGCGTTTATCCAACTCTTCATGAGAATTCCTTAATCGCTCTACAATTGCAGCATTATTACCTTGATTTAAGCAATGTAGTTATTAGGCGCATAAGCTTTTTCAAGGAATACTTTCCTACCAGGTACACATTCATCTTATTTGGGTTGAGTGCAGCACAATGTGGATGAATTTCTTGCTGAAGGAAATTAACGCCATGGATAGGATTGGAACATACCATCTGGTTGAAAGGCGAGAGTCAGAACCACTACACCACGGCGCCTCCATAATGTAATGTGATTGAAAATGAGTTTGATATATTTCACTGTATAAAACGTTTTGCAGATTTATCATCTATGTAAGAGCAAGAGGCTATGAGGATTTTATACAAACCTGTCTCACACATCTCTCCAGTAAAGCCAGTTACACAATCACAAGTGTAGTTTAGAATGTTAGGTACGGCTACACAAGTAGCACCATTCTCACAAGAGCTGTTAGCACAAGGATCTATTTCTAAATTTTAAAAAGTAAATTCGGGAGTAATTTAAATTAGTAAGCACAGAGGGTTATACAAAATGATAACACAAACAAACAGAGTAAGATGATTAATTTGGGGGAATATAGGAGGCATATGAATAGTGTTAACAAAAAGCAGAATGAGTATATTCATGAATTGTAAGTATGAAGGAGTACAANAGGAGGCATATGAATAGTGTTAACAAAAAGCAGAATGAGTAGATTAATAGTTTGTAAGTATGAAGGAGTACAATGCACATTATAGATGTGAAGCATATGACAGTACTTATCTTAATTAACATGTGGATAAAAAAAGGTGAAAGCTTTGAAATTCGCTCCATATAGACTTTTGAGGGATAATTTAGGGAAGTAGGGAAAGAAAAAGGTGTCATTTTCACATGAGGCAAACAAGATGGTAACACTATCATGTATATCTGAGCGATGATCATGGAAGTTAGATGTATGACATATAGCCTGTACAAAATGTTTCCTTTCAATTTTGTGACATGTAAGTTGTTTATAGCTTACAAAGCAAAGATTATGAGCTAACCATGATCTTTACAATTATGGGGAAAAAATCAAATTCATGAAATTATTTAAAGTTTTTATTTTACAAGTTTATCAAACATTCATAAGAACATGATGATTGTATACAAACCTGTTTGACACATCTCTCCAGTAAAGCCAGTTACGCAATCACAAGTGTAGTTTACAGTGTTAGGTACGGCTATACAAGTACCACCATTCTCACAAGAGCTAGCAGCACACGGATCTATTTCTATATTTTACAAAGTAAATTCGTGAGTAACTAAAATTAGTAAACACAGAGGGTTATACAAAATGATTATTTAGGAGGGATATGTATAGTGGTAACAAAAAGCAGAATGAGTAGATTAATGAATGGTAAGTATGAAGGACTACAATATACATACATGTATACAGGTGTGAAGCATGTCATAATTAACATGTGGCTAAATAGGTTAAAGTTTTGAAATGCGCTCCATATGAGGAAATATAGACTTTCGAGGCAAAATCTTGGGATGTATGGAAAGAAAAAGGTGTCATTTTCACATGAGGCAAGAAGACGGTAACATTATCATGTATAGCTGAGCGATGATCACAGGAGTTAGATGTATGGAATATGTAGCCTATGCGAGATTTTCTTTTCAAGTTTGGGACAGGTAAGTTGTATTTAGCTTACAAAATAAGGATTATATGCTAACCCTAATCTTTGCAATTATGGGGAAAAATTATGAAAATATTACAAGATTTCATTTCACAATTTTATCAAACATTCATATGAACACGATGATTGTATACAAACCTGTTTGACACATCTCTCCAGTAAAGCCAGTTACACAATCACACGTGTAGTTTACAGTGTTAGGTACGGCTATACAAGTAGCACCATTCTCACAAGAGCTGTTAGCACAGGGATCTATTTCTATATTTTATAAAGTAAATTCGTGAGTAAGTAAAATTAGTCAGCACAGAGGGATATACAACATGATAACACAAACAAGCATGATTAATTTGGAGGTATTGAGGAGGCATATGAATAGTGTTAACAAAAAGCAGAATGAGTAGATTAATAGTTTGTAAGTATGAAGGAGTACAATGCACATTATAGATGTGAAGCATATGACAGTACTTATCCTAAATAACATGTGGATAAAAAAAGGTGAAAGCTTTGAAATTCGCTCCATATAGACTTTTGAGGGATAATTTAGGGAAGTAGGGAAAGAAAAAGGTGTCATTTTCACATGAGGCAAACAAGATGGTAACACTATCATGTATATCTGAGCGATGATCATGGAAGTTAGATGTATGACATATAGCCTGTACAAAATGTTTCCTTTCAATTTTGTGACATGTAAGTTGTTTATAGCTTACAAAGCAAAGATTATGAGCTAACCATGATCTTTACAATTATGGGGAAAAAATCAAATTCATGAAATTATTTAAAGTTTTTATTTTACAAGTTTATCAAACATTCATAAGAACATGATGATTGTATACAAACCTGTTTGACACATCTCTCCAGTAAAGCCAGTTACGCAATCACAAGTGTAGTTTACAGTGTTAGGTACGGCTATACAAGTACCACCATTCTCACAAGAGCTAGCAGCACACGGATCTATTTCTATATTTTACAAAGTAAATTCGTGAGTAACTAAAATTAGTAAACACAGAGGGTTATACAAAATGATTATTTAGGAGGGATATGTATAGTGGTAACAAAAAGCAGAATGAGTAGATTAATGAATGGTAAGTATGAAGGACTACAATATACATACATGTATACAGGTGTGAAGCATGTCATAATTAACATGTGGCTAAATAGGTTAAAGTTTTGAAATGCGCTCCATATGAGGAAATATAGACTTTCGAGGCAAAATCTTGGGATGTATGGAAAGAAAAAGGTGTCATTTTCACATGAGGCAAGAAGACGGTAACATTATCATGTATAGCTGAGCGATGATCACAGGAGTTAGATGTATGGAATATGTAGCCTATGCGAGATTTTCTTTTCAAGTTTGGGACAGGTAAGTTGTATTTAGCTTACAAAATAAGGATTATATGCTAACCCTAATCTTTGCAATTATGGGGAAAAATTATGAAAATATTACAAGATTTCATTTCACAATTTTATCAAACATTCATATGAACACGATGATTGTATACAAACCTGTTTGACACATCTCTCCAGTAAAGCCAGTTACACAATCACACGTGTAGTTTACAGTGTTAGGTACGGCTATACAAGTAGCACCATTCTCACAAGAGCTGTTAGCACAGGGATCTATTTCTATATTTTATAAAGTAAATTCGTGAGTAAGTAAAATTAGTCAGCACAGCGGGATATACAACATGATAACACAAACAAGCATGATTAATTTGGAGGTATTGAGGAGGCATATGAATAGTGTTAACAAAAAGCAGAATGAGTAGATTAATAGTTTGTAAGTATGAAGGAGTACAATGCACATTATAGATGTGAAGCACATGACAGTACTTATCCTAAATAACATGTGGATAAAAAGGTGAAAGCTTTGAAATTCGCTCCATATAGACTTTTAAAGGGATAATTTAGGGAAGTAGGGAAAGAAAAAGGTGTCATTTTCACATGAGGCAAAACAGATGGTAACATTATCATGTATATCTGAGCGATGATCACATGAGATAGATGTATGGATTGTAAACTGTGCAGGATGTTTCATTTCAACTTCGGGACGGGCAAGTTGTTTTTAGCTTACAAAATAAGAATTATGAGATAACCCTGATCATACAATAATGGGGGAAAATAAGACTTATGACAATATTACAAGCTTTTATTTTACAATTTTATCAAACATTCATAAGAACATGATGAGTGTATACAAACCTGTTTGACACATCTCTCCAGTAAAGCCAGATACACAATCACAAGTGTAGTTTACAGTGTTAGGTACGGCTATACAAGTACCACCATTCTCACAAGAGCTGTTAGCACACGGATCTATTTCTATATTTTACAAAATAAATTCGGGAGTAAGTAAAATTAATAAGCACAGGGGGTTATACAAAATGATAAAACAAACAAGCAGAGTGAGATGATTAATTTGGGGAAGTTAGGATGGATGTATAGTGTTAACAAAAAGCAGAACGAGTAGATTAATGAATGGTAGGTATGAAGGAGTACAATACACCTTATACATGTGAAGCATATTATACAGTACTTATCCTAACTAGCATGTGGATAAAAAGGTGGACGTTTTGAAATGCGCTCCATATGCATGATATGAGGAAATATAGACTTTTGAGGGATAATTTTTGGGAAGTATGGAAAGAAAAAGGTGTCATTTTCACATGAGGCAAAAAGTGATAACATTATCATGTATAGCTGAGCGATGATCACATGAGCTAGATGTATGGAATATGTAGCCTGTGTCAGATTTTCCTTTCAAGTTGGGGACAGGTAGGTTGTATTTAGCTTACAAATTAAGGATTATATGCTAACCCTAATCTTTGCAATTATGGGGGAAAATATGAAAATATTACAAGATTTTGTTTCACAAGTTTATCAAACATTCATAAGAACACGATGATTGTATACAAACCTGTTTGACACATCTCTCCAGTAAAGCCAGTTACACAATCACAAGTGTAGTTTACAGTGTTAGGTACGGCTATACAAGTAGCACCATTCTCACAAGAGCTGTTAGCACACGGATCTATTTCTATAGTTTACAAAGTAAATTCGTTCGTAGGTAAAATTAGTAAGCACAGAGGGTTATACAAAATGATTAAACAAACAAGCAGAGGAAAATGTTTAATAGTAGGTGTAATATAGTATTTAAGTGTTTAAAAAATCAGAACGAGTTTATTTATAAGCAGTAAGTATGAAGGAGTACAAAAACATTATATGGTGTGAAGCATATCATAAACTAGTATGTGGCGAAAAAGGAAATCATTTTGAAACGCGCACCGTATTAGGAAATATAGACTTTTTAAGAGATAATTTTTGTATGGAATGAAAACGGAGTCATTTTCACACGAATGAAAAGACGAAAATGAAAATGAAATAAAAAAAACACGAAAAGATGCAAATATTTACAAGCTTTTAATTGACAATTTTGTCAAACATTCATAAGAACATGATGATTGCAGGGTCATACAAAATGATAAAACATACAAGCAGAGTGAGATGATTAATGAAGGGTAATTATGAGGGATGTGAGTTGATTAATAAACGGTATATGAAGGAGTATGACATACGGTACATTATCGGTGTGAAGCAAATATGTAGCTAAAAAGGTGGCACTATGAAAATGCTCACCAAATTAGTAAATACAGACTTTTGTTTGATAATATTGGTATTTATGAACAGCGAAGGAGTAATTTATTCTTAATATAACGTGAAGAATGGTTTTCATGTGATCAAAGGGGCATGAGACTAAAGGTATGGTATGCAGATTAGCCTAGGCAATATATTTCCTTTATTTTTGGGACAGGTAAGTTGTATTTATCTTACAAAATGATGAAAATTATTAACTAATGCCAAAAATCCAAGTTTTTACAGGTTTACACCTAACATTCGTAAGAACATGATGAGAGTATACAAACCTGTTTGACACATGTCTCCAGTAAAGCCAGTTACACAATCACAAGTGTAGTTTAGAGTGTTAGGTACGGCTATACAAGTAGCACCATTCACACAAGAGCTGTTAACACACGGATCTATTTCTATATTTACAAAGTAAATATGGGAGTAAACTAGACAATCTCTTAAACAGGTACTCCAAGCCAAAAATAACTTGCTTTGATTAAAAGCGCAAAAATTAGACGAACATATCAAAAAAAGTTTGAGCAAAATCGGACAATAAATAAGAAAGTTAAGAATTTTTTAAAGGATGTTTAAAAATAATTCAAACAGTTATATTTTTAGCAAATTGGCAACTTTTGATCACGTGACATCAAATAGTGATGACATAGGTTCGTCACATCCCTACAATTGGCTTATTTCATATGATCGCTTTTTAATGTCTCTTTAGTTATCTTTAGCGCAAATCTGTTGGTGGATGATGTTTAATATATATTCAAGAATTATTCAATAATTATGATCAAGGAGTATATAGATTTAAAACAAGTTTTATATGAAAGATGAAATGATAAATTATGTAATAAATATAATTTTAATAAACAATCAATAAGGAGAAGATTTATTCATATAATGAAATATTTTCAACACTTCCTCAATGACGTTTTTCGAATCATTAATTACGTAACTTGTTCTATCGATTTCAATTTTGCTATAACTTGATTGCATAAATATGAAGATTCATATTTCAATAATTATTTTCTTTTATATCATATTGTTTTGTACAATTTATTATGTTTGTTATTGCTTTTCAAATCCTATTTTCTTTTATTTTGTATTATTTTTTTCATTGTAAATCCAGAAGTGAAAAAAAATTCCTTTACCAGAATTTAGAGAGGTAACCATAAGTTTGCTGTCGTGTAAGCGTAATTAAAACATAAAATACATATTTCTTATTAAATGTATTGTTTATTTTAATCATATTTATCTATATAATTTTGTTATGTCTACTTTATGAACAATATTTCAGAAGTTATAATCAAGAATATATATTCGACTATAGGAATTCGTCAAGAAAAGGAACTATTTTTTTGTGTCCAATGGCTTTAAAACAGAGCATGAAAAGCAAAGACATATATGATACACTTATTCTAGAGAAATGACGAACCTACGTCATCAACACGTCATGTCGTGTGGCCCCAAATTGCCAAGTAGCTAGAAATATAACTGTTTAACAAATATTTAGATAATTTTGAAATATTCATAACTTTCTTATTTGTTGTCCGTTTTCGCTCAAACTTTTTTTGATCTGTTTGTCTGATTTTTCGCTTTCAATCAAGAGAAGAAATTTTCGGCGCGGAGTCCTCCTTTAAGCAAAACTAATGCGCTCAGAGGGTTTTTACGAAAATTACACAAACAAGCAGAATGAGATGATTAATTAGGAATAGGTACATGGGATTTGTAATATAGTAGGCCTACTTAGTGTTTGCAGTAAGCATAATGAGTTTTGCAGAAAGCATAATGAATTGATTAAGAAGCGGTAAGTGTGAATGAGTACAATATACATATTATGTGTAAAGCATATTATAACAATCCTATGACAAACATGTGACTAAAAGCTGATAGTTTTAAAATGCGCGCCTTACAAGAAAATATATACTTTTGACAATTTGAGGGATAATTTTGGGAAGAAAAGGGTGTCATTTTCACACGAACAGAAAAGACGGGAACATTCTGAAGCATTTTTGAGCAGGGATCGCTGAAGCTAGAGGTATATGAAACGAGTTCGCGCAAGATGTTTAATTTCAATTCTGGAACTTGTAAGTTGAAGTTGGTGTACAAAAGGATTATGAGTTAACACTGATCATACAATTATGGATAAAATCCAATTCATGAATATATCACAAATTTTTATTTTATAAGTTTACACCCATTATCCGAGAGAACATGAGGAGTGTATACAAACCTGTTTGACACATGTCCCCAGTGAAGCCAGTTACACAATCACAAGTGTAGTTTACAGTGTTAGGTACGGCTATACAAGTAGCACCATTCTCACAAGAGCTAGCAGCACAGGGGTCTAGTTCTACATTTACAAATAAATTCGGGAGTATGTTAGAAAATCTTTTTTTTAAACGAAATTAGTAAGCAAAGATGGTTTTGCAAAATAAACACAAACAAGCAGAGTGATATGATTAATTAAGGGTAATTATGACGGATGTGATGTATAGTACTTAGTTTTCACAAAAAGCATAATGAGTTGATTAATAAGAGGTAAGTAAACAATAGACATTATATGGTTGAAGCATATCATAACAAACATTTAGCTAAAAAGTGGCATTTTTTTATATGTGAGCCAGATTTGGAAATTAGTTGCGTTCAAATAACACAAAAATCAAGCAAACACAGTGGGCTGTAAATTGTGAAAGGATAACTAAAAGTGATGTGTTATGTAAGTATAAAGCAAATCATTACTATCTAAAACGATTTTTAAGATTAGGGTTTGCAATTGATTTGTAAATTCTTAACAGTTTGAAGTTCAAACATAACTTTTATCGAGAATTAGTTTCAAAACGAATGCACTGCATCTTCAGCTAAATAAAAATGAATTAAGTTAGGATCAATATAAGATGTTGAGCATATTGGACGATTGTCCCAAATCTTATGTAAACCCGAACTTATGTAGTTTTATTTAACAGGCGGGTTTGCCTCATAGATGCAAATTTAATGCATACCTTTTGCACAAAATTTGTTATTGACAACCCTAAAGATTGCCCCGAGGCTTACCGGACATAGCAACAATTAGTATATGCAAACTGGATTCCAAGTACTGTTCAGTGGCAAGAAAAGCACTTAAATTTGAATATATAAGTAAACCCGTCAATTAATTGAAGATGAAGTGCGTTCACTTATGCTAGGATATGCTCTCATTAGAAAGTTGAGTTTTCTTCAATATTATGGCGGGATACCTTCACATTGTGGTCCTGTATAAGGAGCAAGGCAGCTACATGTGAGTGATGACTGATCAGCAGACAGAAAACAAGTCCCTCCATTCGAGCAGGGATTCGGATCACATGACAGTTCTGTAGACGAGTGTATAAGAAGGACCAATCAACACTGGAGTTTACAGCAAGCGTGTGCATGTAATACCACACTGCAAAACGTTAGTGTTAAACTTAACACCAGCCAAAATCAATATAGATCTACACCAGAAAAGTGTTAAAATAACACCTGTTTGGATTTGAATCAATATATCTAAATACCGACTGGTATTTTCAGAGCTTAAGCAACACCAGTAGGTGATTAAATATATTAAACTGGTTCCAAATGGGTGTTATTCGAACACTTTCTGGTGTGGACCTATATTGATTTTGGCTGGTGTTAGATTTAACATCGACGCTTTTGCAGTTAAGTGCTCATGTATGAAATATCATACGTTTGCTGTGTGCAGATATACCCAAGAAAGACGACTGTTTGACGTTGACCCACCGTGCAACTGCGCTACACGCATGAGCGTGACAGTATCATCCAAACGTCTCCCCAATTTAGCATATAGTTTACGTTCTATATTCGTCAAGCATGCGTTTGTTTTAAATGCGCGTGTATGACTCGTACAAACAGTTAAGAAGATCGTTATGTATTTGTACTGGCATCACGTGCACATAATATTGGACAATCTTGACAGGTTACATTCAAACGTCAAAGATGATATTCTAGGTGTTGAAGACTCGACCAAATACTCCTATTCATTTACATCCGAAGAACCATCTTCTTGTAAGCTATTTGCCATTTCATAGTAAACTGTGGTATAATATACAAATGATGTCATGATTGAAGTTGAGAATAAAAAAATCACTGTTTCGGGTATGCGCTTAATAGGAATAGTATCCGGTATGAAAAACAGAGCATTTATTATTTATGATGTAGCAATCATTGAAACAAATAACAATAACTATAAGCGCCGATGTTGGTGTCAATACTGTCACCCTGATAGTGTTAAATGAACATATTATGTGCGGAATGACAGTTAACAATTCCAGTAGTGTTATTTGAAAAAACCCACATCATCTATATGATGTCAGCGTTGTCTCGATCTAGATACCCGTTTTGTGTTAAACCAACACCATTTTATTTCTTCAAAACCAATGTGATAATTACCATTGCACAGTGTTCCGCTGAATCCAGGGTAGCAGTTGCAATTAAAACCACCTCCATTACGCTGCTCACAAGCACCGTTGCCATTACTACAAAGTACGTTGGAGCAGTCTATCTCCATCAATGACCACATCACAAGGGATAGGGAGAACGTACAGGATGCAAAGGGTTATAACAGTGAAGGATAGAACGAAGTTAATGGTATGCACACACCTTATGCAGTATGAACCCTACACTACGAACATAAATGCCAGAGAAAATGGACAAAAGATTCAGATTCAGATTCAGATTCAGATATTTTTTATCTTTCACTCAAATCATAACAATTACAATTACAACTCCTGTTGAAACCTTCAAGATGGCTTGGTGATTGGTCAAAGAAATATCTTCCCATGTAATTCAGGGAACAGGCGGAAATGTACATCACATTTCCATTGTAACAGGAGTCACATTCCTCCTGTAATGTGTAAATTTAGGCTTAGATTCGGAGTTACAGGTTATATTTGTCTTCATAATGTCTGCCTTTTTTGCAACAACATGGGACAAATCAAGTGAAAAAGTTCATACTACTTAGTATGTCTACATATTAAAAACAATTAGTCAGCGGTAGGCAAAAAGGAAGACTTCTAAAAGGTTACAGATTAATCAATAACTTGTCAACTAATTAGACTGTTAAATTCTTGGACTGCATTGGAATACAAGATCATCTCTGACAAACACCTTTGCGATTTTAGCCTGCGTCGGCACAGCGTTTTTAAAAATTAAAAAAAAAACCACGCTCCCCGAACGCACAGTATACGGCGCTGATCAGAAGGTGGACTGACGTTCAGCTTGCGCTCATGGGCCGATGCAGTATAAAACCCAAATGTGCTCGAACATATATATGTCTTAGCCAGATATTGTTCGCAATAGAAATAAAAAGTTATTATTGGCACATGAATTACTTTTACTATCACTATTCTTAACTGTCTAATCAGCTAAGGCAAAATATCCACTAATTTTATATAGCATATAGTAAGGATTAAAGATAAATCTATCTTTGAGTTCAAATCTTACACATGCAAGCACTAACTTCCTTACACACATATAGATCTGTTAACAAGCTTTTCTATATCAAACATCAGTTTCATTGTTATGAATTAAACAATGAGAATATAATAATGTTTTGATATTATACTGTAATGCAGAGGGATTTATCGCAAAGCGTATAAGCTTAGTAATAGCTTATCGTTTTGAATTGAGAAATCTATAGCAAACTGTACTGTTTATGCCTTTTTGACGTGGACTTGGCTCTAGTTATATCCAATATATCCGGAAAGGTTTGCCTATACGATCGCTAACACTTAAACAAAAATAGTTTTTATTTAAGGAAACGGATAATTGCTGCTTGCAAACAAACATGACAAATACGTCATATAAATGCCACATACCTGCGATATTGTTTGACGTCACACCCATCCAAAATGTATTAAAGCTCTGAACAAAAGTAGCCCTAAAGTGTAGAAAGAACAAGAAAAAAATTAACAATAGAGGTTGCTGTTAACATGGTACCCCATTTCCAATGCTCCTTTGAAGTCATATTGAAATTTAAGCTGACTTTAATTTTTCAGCGCTGACTTATTTTTGCAGGTTACAAGCTCCGTGAAACGCCCTCCTGGAGATGGTGTTTGTCATCAAATTTGTACGTATTCTTTAAGACTTTGTGAGTAGTGAGGCATCAATCTGGTCATATATCAGTGATCCAGGGTTCCTTAAACGGGGTGATCAGGGACACCGGGGTGAAGAGGAACACAACCGATAAAAGCTATTTCAATCTGTCTAAATCATAATTATTTCGTCCGTGTTTTCACGAAGTGACGGGAGCTGAAGGGTATTGTTGCAGATATATTGTTGCAAATGTAGGGTGTTAACATTTTTCCCGATTACATGGTCACTGATCGAAGAAAACTAAATGAATTTGCATGTACTGTATTGGCCTGGCCCTAGCCTACCAACTCCTGAAATTCCTTTCTATTTATTCCGATTTTATTTTATGTGTGTGTGTGTGTGTGTGTGTGTCTGCGTGTGTGGGTGTGTGTGTGTGTATGTGTGTGTGTTTACTCATGCATATTCAATAAAGTCAATAAAGTAATCGGATATTTCTGGATATCATTCTCCCTTCCGATACAGCTGATTTGAAACAAAATGGTTCTATCATGAAAGCTCAATCTGCCTATACTCACGTGAAATAGATAGAAACCACTGAGATATCAGGAGGAGTCCATGTGAACTGCAAAGTGGCTGCTTTATCGTTCCTATTCGTGTGAGTCACAGCTGAGTCTACACCGTTACATGCGATGGTTTGAAAGTTGGCTGCATCAGCAGTGGACCAAGTGCCTATGATGACGTGAGTATCAGAACGCCGAGCTTGGAGTAGAATTCCCTTCAATGGTGGACTCGTGGGATTTGATGATATGGTAACTGTAACAAAAATGGATAAGAAATACGACAAATGAAAAGTACAAATTAACGCTATCATTAATGTAAGAAACAGCGTATGGTCAGTTTCAGTGGTGCACGAGTTCATACCATCTTCCTTCCAAGGTCCCATGTAGGAGCTGCACTTTATGAAAACAAAAGCTGAGGCTCTAGATGAATGAAAGAATAATATCTATCTTAGTGCATAAAATACACCAGTGCCAATAAAACTTACAGAAACTAGTGAACAAAACTAGAGATAATGAATGTGCCTAATAATGAATAAAATACATTGATTTCCATTGTGGGTCTTCAGGTAAATGATGGTAAATCCAGAAAATCACTTTTTGCGATATGCTGTTAAAACAGGCAGGTGAAGTTTATGAGTTTACTAACTGGATCATGAATACCTGGTACAATATTTATTGGGAGACCATGTTTTGAATTGTTTAACTACCAGGGCCCCCGTATAACCTTAATATTTTCACCCAATCGTACGATTAACATCAATGGTAAGTCTACGGGAAATCAAGATTTGCAATTGATCCCTATTTTGTTTATGTTACAGACCCATGTGGTCAGAATGACGGATGTGGATGACCATGGTCGCCCGCGGTTGAAAAGCACGACCATCCATGAGGATTGCATTGCATTGTGAAAAATAAGTCATTGATCTAGTACAAAATCGTAGGTTTGGGTAACACCCCTCCCCCTCCCCAACACACAAACACATACACCCCCTTTTCAGTTGATTGCCATTGTGTAAGCCTGCTGGGAATGTGTAAAATGGTAATACACAACCTCACACTTTTTAAAAAGTTAAGTGGTTTCTGAAGATGGCGTCATGTATGCAATGATTCAAAGTATTATTATATCGAACCAATTTGTATTTGGTTTGGTCAAACAATACTGGTAAAATTCGTTTTATTGTTAAAAAGCATATATTTGTCTTACATTATTTTCTTGTTTAGATAAAGGGTGTTCGCCCTTGAATTCTTACGACACAATGGTTAACTCTCACCATGCGTGTTAACCTCATGATTTGTGAGCAAAGCGAAATATTTCATTTTGCAAATATAGATATTGAGCAAAATAAACGAGTAAGGCATTATGTGTTGGAAAGTAAGTGACTTCTGACTGGGCATGATTTTTGTTTAATCGTATATGTGGCGAACAAAAATATAACAAAAATATAACATAATGAAAAAAATTATTGAGTAAGTGCTAAACGGAATATGTCATTTTTAAAAGTCATTGGTCTTTTTCTAAACAAGAGAAGTTGATATATCGTGCTTTAATGGCGACTCACACCTTAGCGATTTTAGCTTGAACGCACCCTGCACAGAGACGCCGGTCATACAGTGGGTGACTTCAAGTACGGTGTTGAACGCTGGTGTTGGTGTTGCAGCAAAACCAACACCAGCCTCAACACCAAACTTGAAGTCTGTCGGTGTTTGGGGTAGACCTCGCAAGATTCTGACGTATTTTCGGTCGTTTCTGTATCACTTCTGTAAACTGACCAACGGTGTTGGAGCTCGGTTTACGGATCGTTTTGCTCTCTCAACACCAACAACAACACCGAACACCGTACTTGAAGTCACCCAGTGGACTGACTTTCGGCGTACGCAAAACATCAGTCTACCATCTGATCAGCGTGAACTGCGCGCTTGGGGAGCGTTTTCAATTAACAAAAATAAGCAAAAAAAAAACAAAACAAAAAAACACTAGGCTGACAAAGGCTAAAAGCTCAAAGGTGTGAGTTGGTCTTCACCTGTAAATTGAATGGATTTGTCTTATCCATCCGTATACAGCTCTCATAAGAGCTCAAATGACATGTAAGTTATCAATCTTAATCCCCCAATGCTGGCTGAAATTTATTAATAAAGAACATTTATTGGGTGATTTTTATTCATAAAAATGCATTTCTTATAAATGACAGTGAGAAGAATCCTGATACATATGCTCGTACACCGGCTATATACGCGACATCTACATTGCACGCAATAAGGCCGGTTATACTAACACATTCAACACCCTGCTCAAATCTATGAGCGTGTCTTGCCCACGAACGTAGTTACGTAGTATTTTTTTTATATTGGTAGTATAACAACATTACTACAATACTTGGAATCCATTATGCCTACATTACTTGTTGCTTTGTCAAACTTTTTGTAAGAAGCACGCATAAAAGTTGCATTTGTAAGTAAACCCCATACCGTATATGAAATGTTTCTAAGCGCTCTGAACATATTTACCAGGGTGTGGCAAGTCTACCTTAAGCCCCAGTCACATAGAAGCCCGGAAGAAACACGATTGAACACGACTCTTTGTTGACGAGTCTTGTTGAATCGTGTTGCACCGGGGCTTCTTTGTGACTGGGGCTTAACTTGGTACTAACTACATTAAATGAATTTCTTTCTACCGGTACCCATTCACCTATCTTGATTTGATTTGATTTGATTTGATTTGATTTATTTATTTTCCATTTAAAAAAAGCATACAATATAACAATAAACAAGTGTGAACAATATCGAGCAAACATAAATTGAGACAAAATTACAAAGGAAAATCGCATACAGATATTTCTTCTCACACACTGATCCACACCAACTCTTACGTACTATTAACAACGAACTATTTCAAGTGACCGATTGGAGCAAGGCTAACAAGCTCTCACTCAACTTACAAAAGACAAACTACATGCTCTTCAGCAACATAATCTCTAAACTGCCCGATAATATAATATTTGATAACATGATTCTCTCTGATGTATCCACCTGTAAATTTCTAGGAGTCCTAATTGATAATAATCTATCATGGAAGTCCCATATTGACAGCATATGCTCTACAATTTCTCGAAATGTTGGGGTAATAAATAAATTATTATTTTTTCTTCCATGTAAGACTTTAAATAAAGAGAACTGCTGAAACTTCTTATCCAATACTGGAGAGCTGTGGAGTAAAATGAAGTCAAAAAGAGCTTGAGCTTTCGATCCTAGCAGAATCTTAATTATAAGCAAAATTATTAAGATTCTGCTAGGATCGAAAGCTCAAGCTCTCTTTGACTTCATGTAAGACTTTACTGACTCTTTATCATACTATGATAGAACCATACATTAACTATGACGTAGTAGCCTGGGGAAGCGCGATACAAACAAAGCTGGACAAAATACTCTTATTGCAAAAGAAAGCGTTAAGAATTATTTTTCAAAAACAAAATTCTCAAAATAAAGGATAATTATCATTTTCAGCTTTGCCAGTTCATGTACAAACTGGAAAAAAAAACTTCCTGTCGTCTTTGAAAATATCTTTATTAGAAATGACGCCATTCACAAATACCAAACAAGACAAAGAGAAAATTATCGCATACCACTAATGAGAACACACTTAGTACAAAATACATTCATACACTTAGATACCAAATACTGGAATTCTCTGGATATCAATATAAAACAAGCCCCAAGTATAAATATATTTAAACTCAAGTTGCCTCTTTTTTTAAATTTTGTTTTCTTTTTCAATTTCTCTTTAATGGCCATTAGACCATGTACCATAATATTACGACAACGTAAATCCTCAAGGCCTCGCTGAAAAACAGCTTGTAGCTGAATGCGGGCACAATTTTGTAATATTTTTTTTTTTACCGTGAATAAATAAAGTCAACCAACCAACCAACCAAAGTGCGTCATCCATAATCCTTGTCTATTTCATTAGAAATTACCACAACTACGTTTTGACACTTTTTGTTGGCAAAAGTCTTCTACAAAACAATAAATGATGTAATGAAAATAACGACAATATTTATAGGATGTTTTATACTAATATTTCAAAGTGCACATGCGGAATGTCTAATGTGAAAATCAATGCAACAGAAAATAGATTTGAAGATTTGACAATGAATTTGAGG